>CM059811.1:5077586-5080086 GCA_030435695.1 Brachymystax lenok tsinlingensis | reverse complement strand
CATTACCGAGTCAATGAGTAATGATAACATGGCTTTATACACGGGGTACCAGTACCTAGTCCATGAGAAACGATAACATGGCTTTATACACAGGGTACCAGTACCGAGTCCATGAGTAATGATAACATGGCTTTATACACATGGTACCAGTACCTAGTCCATGAGTAATGATAACATGGCTTTATACAAAGAGGTAATGCAGATAGCCCGGGAAGCTCTTGGTTAACTATTTAACTTACTATTTTGCAGTCTGATGGCTTGGGGGGTAGAAGCTGTTCAGGGTCCTGTTGTTTTCCAGACTTAGTGCATTGGTACCGCCCGGTACAGTGTTCCTGGATGGTAGGGAATTGCCCAGTGAAGTACTGCCAAGCAGTTGCCATAACAAGCGGTGATGCAGCCAGTCAAGATGCTCTCAATGGTGCAGTTGTAGAACTCTTTAAGGATCTCAGGGCCCACGCCAAAACTTTTCAGCCTCCTGAGAGGGAAGTAGAGCTGTCGTTCTCCGTCGATGTGAACGGGGGCGTGCTCGGCCCTCAATTTCCTGTAGTCCACGATCAGCTCCTTTGTCTTGCTGACGTTGAGGGAGATGTTGTTGTCCTGGCACCGCACTGCCAGGTCTCTGACCTCCCTACAGAATGTCTCATCGTCGTCGTGGTGATGGTGTAGGAGTCGTGTGCGGCCACACAGTCGTGGGTGAACGGGGATTACAGGAGGGGACTAAGCAAATCAAATCAAATCAAGCTTTATTGACGTAGCACATTTCAGACATGAATGCGGGAAATAAGAAAGACAAAACGTTGTCAATCCAATTGTTAATGAAGTCTGTGTCTGCTGCACTTTTCACCCGTCCCAGGTTTCCGTGAGTCTCTCTGGGGGAAATCATCATCCTCTTTCCAGACCTCATACACATCTGGAGATATAATATACAATAGAGAGAGAGAGAGAGAGAGAGAGAGAGAGAGAGAGAGAGAGAGAGAGAGAGAGAGAGAGAGAGAGAGAGAGAGAGAGAGAGAGAGAGAGAGAGAGAGAGAGAGAGAGAGAGAGAGAGAGAGAGAGAGAGAGAGAGAGAGAGAGAGACAGAGAGATGGATGGATGGATGGATGGATGAAGAGGTGGGAAGAGGCAGAGAGATGGAAATAGAGAGATAGAGTGAGAGAGAAACTTGAATTGAGAGAGAGATAAAATTGAGAGAGAGAGAACTCAGGAAAGTGAAGAGGTAAATAGCAAAAGTAGAGAAAAAACTGGAAAGATATTAAAATTGTGTCAGATAAAATGTAATCAGATTCCTAGCAAACTAAACATTGAGTGATTCATCTTTGGCTAAAAAAAGACAATTTTTTTTTGAAAGGGCCTTTCTCGTTGAATGAATGTATTGAACAATTATCATCCAATCCCCTTGAAGTATCCCCCCCCTATGAAACGTATTTGGCATTACAGCTACTAGCCCATACAAACGCATTGAATAACAGATTCATAACATGGAGCAACAGAATTTTCCCATCTAAAGGATATTTGTTCTGAAGTGTCTATCCTATATCTGAGAGAAATATCAGGAAACATATATATATATATATATTTATTTACATATATTTAACCACCTCTTTTTTGTCTTCCATAATTGTTTTTCAACTGGTACCAGGGGAGCTTCAGAAGAGTCTTTAAGGACTGAGGGTCTGTGGGTAACCTAGAGTAAAACCACCGACATGTACGTGTTTGTGAGACTCTCACCTACACAGTCGACAAATCGGCTGTACTGACTTCAGACGAGTCCCAAGACGCCTGTAGGGGTCGTAGAGCAATGCAGGGGTCGTTGGGGTCGTAGAGCAATGTAGGGGTCGTAGAGCAATGTAGGGGTCATAGAGCAATGTAGGGGTCGTAGGGGTTGAACGGCAATGTAGGGGTCGTAGGGGTCGTAGAGCAATGTAGGGGTTGTGGGGTCGTAGAGCAATGTAGGGGTCGTAGAGCAATGTAGGGGTCGTAGGGGTCGTAGAGCAATGTAGGGGTTGTGGGGTCGTAGAGCAATGTAGGGGTCGTAGAGCAATGTAGGGGTCGTAGAGCAATGTAGGGGTCGTAGGGGTCGTAGAGCAATGTAGGGGTCGTGGGGGTCGTAGAGCAATGTAGGGGTCGTAGAGCAATGCGGAGAGTCTCCTCTTTCCAGGCTAAACTGTTCAGACTATTTAGTGAGAAGACAGATATTCGGGATTGTTTCATGGTCTGACAGACCCCGCCGTTAGCCCCTTTTCACCGCAGATGCAGAGGTGTCACATCGGCGGATACAGTGGATTGAGACGCATCCAATGCAAATAGATATCTCAAGTTTAAACTGACAGATTTTGATAGGGATTTTTTTGTATTATGCTGGGGGTTCGGACATCGACCTTGGGAGGTTTTAAAAATGAAAAGGGAATCAAACGGACAAAAAAAGGAAGGTCAAAGGTATAGTATACTAGCTGTCACATTCTCACGTCAGAATTAGACATTCATCCATGTTTTAAATTTT
>CM059811.1:4995086-5072586 GCA_030435695.1 Brachymystax lenok tsinlingensis | reverse complement strand
TCCCTCCTCTCTCTCTCCCTCCTACCCTCTCTCCTCTCCCTCCTACCCTCTCTCCTCTCCCTCCTATCCTCTCTCCTCTCCCTCCTCTCTCCTCTCCCTCCTACCCTCTCTCTCTCTCCCTACTGCCCTCACCCACCTAGATAAGAGGAATACCTATGTGAGAAATGCTGTTCATTGACTACAGCTCAGCGTTCAACACCATTTTCCCCTCCAAGCTCGTCACCAAGCTTGGGACCCTGGAGCAGAACACTTCCCTCTGAAACTGCAACCTGGACTTCCTGACGGGCCGACCCCGGATGGTGAGGGTAGGCAACATCACCTCCGTCGAGTTGACCCTCGACATGGGGGCCCCACAGGGGTTTGTGCTTAGTCCTTTACTGGGTGTCTAAATCACTAAAATTTGTCCAACCCACACAAACAGTTGTGAAGAAGTCGTGACAGAGCCTCTTTCCCTCTTCAGGAGGTTAAAAAGATTCAGAGTGAGTCCTCAAATCCTAAAAAAAGTTATACAGATGTACCATTGAGAGCATCTTGACTGGCTGCATCACCGCCTGGTATGGCAACTGCACCGCCCTCGATCGCTTGGCGCTACAGAGGGCGGTGCAGACATCCCAGTACATTACTGGTACCAAGCTACCTGTCATCCAGGACCTCAATATCATGTGGTGTGAAAAGAAATGGCCGGAAAAAGTGTTAAAGACTCAACCTACCCAAACCATATACTGTTCTTTTTGCTTCCACACGGCAAGAGGTACCGGAGCATCAAGACTGCCACCAACTGGCTCCTGAAGAGCTTCTATCCCCAAGCCATGAGATGGCAAAATAGCTGATAAAATAGCTGATAAAATAGCTACCAGAATCTGCATTGGCCCTTGTATACTATTTGTATTTTAGCACTGTCTCTGTGGAAACTCACACACACATTCTCATTGACACTCCAACAAACATACACTCACACACACACACACACACATTCTCATTGACACTCCAACAAACATACACTCACACACACACACACATTCTCATTGACACTCCGAAAAAACACACAGACGCACACACACACTTAATTAGCTCACACACACACATAACACGACAACACACATTCATAATGACTCTGCACACAGACGCGCACACACACACACACACTCACACACAGTCGTCATATACACTGCCGCTGCTGCTGTTTATAATGTATCTCCTACCCCTACCTCTAAAGTAGCCCTGCATTGTAAATGTGGTATTGAAACTGACACCGTATATAGCCTACTTACAATTTCGTCTTCTTCTTCTTCTGTCTATTTATCATCCACAATGAGTGAGGAATAGGGTCAGTGTAAAAAGAAAAAGGAAAAAAGCAATGCACTTGTTTTGACCCTGTGTGTGTGTGGAGGCCAAAGGCTGACTGCTATAATACGAAAAACGTCCCTGAGAGACACGTCATTCATACAGCGCACACAGACCCTGCCTTGCTGCTAGATGTAATAATATCTGCAGTGTAACGAGTCTCCTGACCTTCATAAGTGGAATATAAAACAAAGACTGTGCTGACACACACACTGTAACACACACACACACTCTGACACACACTCAGACACACACACTCAGACACACACACACTCAGACACACTATAACACACACACTCTGACACACACACACACACTCAGACACACACACTGTAACACACACACACACTCAGACACACACACACACACACACACACTCTGACACACACACACACACACTCTGACACACACACACACTCACACACACACACACTCTGACACACACTCAGACACACACACTCACTCAGACACACACACACACTCACTCAGACACACTATAACACACACACTCTGACACACACACACACTCTGACACACACACACACTCACACACACACACACACACACACACACACACACACACACACACACACACTGACACACACTCACTCTGACACACACACGCACTCTGACACACACACGCACTCTGACACACACACACACACACACACACACACACACACACACACACAGACACACACTGACCCACACATACTATGAAACACACTGTAACACATATAAATACACACACACACTGACACAAACACACACTCTGACACACACACAGACTCTGACACACATACACACACACACACACACACAATTTGACACACACACTCCGACACACACAATCTCTGACACATACACACTTTGACACACACTTTGACACACACACCAAGAGAATTCTCCTCGTTTATAATCACAGTCGCGTACATCCCCCCCTCAAGCTGACACATCGACGGCACTGAAAGAAATTCATCGGACTCTATGTAAACTGGAAACCACATATCCTGAGGCTGCATTTATTGTGGCTGGGGATTTTAATAAGGCTAATTTGAGAACAAGGCTCCAGACATTTTACCAGCATATCAAATATGCCACCCGGGTTGGTAAAATCCTGGATCATACAAGGCTATTCTCCGCCCACCTTTCGGCAAGTCTGACCATGACTCCATTTTGTTGCTCACAGCCTACAAACAGAAACTAAAACAGGAAACGCCCGTTCTCAGGTCTGTTCAACGCTGGTCCGACCAATCTGATTCCAAGCTGCAAGATTGCTTCGAGCACGTGGACTGTGATATGTTCCGCATAGCGTCGGACACCACCATTGATGTATACGTGTCACGATTTTCTGTATGGACGGACCAAGTCGCAGCGATGCTTCCAGTATACATATTTATTTATTACACGTAACTGTAGCCTAGTGGTTAGAGCGTTGGACTTGTAACCGGAGGGTCGCAAGTTTGAATCCCCGAGCTGACAAGGTAAAAATCGGTCGTTCTTCCCCTGAACAAGGCAGTTAACCCACTGTTCCCCCTGGGCGCCGAAGACGTGGATGTCGATTAAGGCAGCCCCCCCGCACCTCTCTGATTCAGAGGGGTTGGGTTAAATGCGGAAGACACATTTCGGTTGAAGGCATTCGGTTGTACAACTGACTAATAATGGTGACTTTGACGATGGCACATAACAATGAATAAACACTAAGCTATGAAACAAACAATAACCCGCAAAACCACAAACATGTATATGGTTCCCAATTAGAGGTAATGACACTCAGCTGCCTCTAATTGGGAACCATTTACCTGAAATAGAACACCTAGAACAGAAAAACCCTACACCAAAAACGAAACTCAACACGCCAGCCTGTAAACTCAGGCCTGGATGTGACAATACGCTGATTTGGTGAGTGAGTTAATTAGCAAGTGCATCGGTGACGTGGTACCCCATAGCAACTATTAAAACCTTCCCCAACCAGAAACCGTGGATTGATGGCAGCATTTGTGCAAAACTGAAAGCGCGAACCACTGATTTTAACCAGGGTCAGGCGACCGGAAACATGACTGAATACCAACAGTGTAGCTATTCCCTCCGCAAGGCAATCAAACAAGCTAAGCGTCAAAATAGAGACAAAGTCGAGTCACAATTCAACGGCTAGCGCCCCACTCCCGACACTACCCGGTGAAATGCAAGGCACCAAATTCAAAATCCAAAAGTTGAATTATTAAACATGCATCAATATACAAGTGTTTCATAGTCATCAAAAGCTCTGCTTCTTGGCAATATGACAGCGTTGTCAGATTTCAAAAAGGCTTTACGGTGAAAGCACCACATTTGATTGTTTGAGGATAGCACCCCACATATTTTACCATATTTTACCACATACCATAAATTCATAAGCCTTCACAGTTCACAGAAAACACATTTCACAGCGAAAACAAATCAATGACCTTTTGAAGAACTTCTGCTGAGGGCTTCCCAAGTGTCCAACAAAGACAATCCATGGTTCTTTTGTTAGAAAAAGTAATGTATTATATCCATAAATCTCAGTATGGTTGGCGCGTTATAATGAGAAAATATAGCGTTGACTCCTCCATTGAAACGTGAAGAGAACTCGTTCAACTTATACCTATAAACTTGTCCAAGAACAATCAAACATAATTTTAAATGTATCCTTAGGAACACTTTTATATATAAATAGTATAATATTTCAACCGGAATATAAACTGGGCGATAAGAAAGGAAAAATCCAAAGAGCGCACCAGCCGTGAACGCGCGTTTTGTTCTATTGACATCTGTGTGGCCACTTCCTTATTTGTCTTCTTCTCTGCTCTAAAAGCATCTAAAAAGAATCAGAACACATTCTCGAGACTGTTGACATCCAGAGGAAGCGATAGGTACTGCATTCATATGCCTTTATATGGGCATTTTCATAAGGGAGGGGTTCTGAATGAGGCAATGTGTCAAAACCACTTTTTCCAGGACAGAAATTCCTCTGGTTTTTGCCTGCCATATCCGTTCTGTTATACTCACAGACGGAGTATTAACACTTTTAGAAAATTCAGAGTGTTTCCTATCCAATGGTACTAAATATGTGCATATCCTATTTTCTGGGCCTGAATGGGAGGCATTTTACTTTGGGCACACCAGGGTCTCCAAAACGGTCACCTCATGCGCTGCTGCCTAAGAAGTTAACAGCCATCACTAACATTGAGTGGCTGCTGCCAACATACTGACTTAAATCTCTAGCCACTTTAAAAATAGGAACTGGATGTAATAAATGTATCACTAGCCACTTTAAACAATTTTGTATATAATGTATATAATGTTTACATATCCGACATTACTCATATCAAATGTATACACTGTACTCTAAACCATCTACTGAATCTTGCCTATGCCATTCGGCCATCGACTCAAATCTCGAGCCACTTTAATAATTATAATTGGATGAAATAAATGTATCACTAGCCACTTAAACAATGCATTTATATAAAGTTTACATATCCTACATTACTCATCTCATATGTATATACTGTACTCCGTACCATCTACTGCATCTTGCCTACGCCGATCAGCCATCGTTCATCCATATATTTATATGTACATACTCGTATTCATTCCTTTACTCTTGTGTGTATAAGGTAGTTGTTGGGGAATTGTTAGATTACTTGTTAGATACTACTGCATGGTCGGAACTAGAAGCACAAGCATTTCGCTACACTCGCAATAACATCTGCTAACCATGTGTATGTGACAAATAAAATTTGATTTGATTATATTTGACACACTCTGACAAACACACACTCTGACACACACACTCTGACACACACACACACTGTAACACATACACACACTCTGACATACACACACACTCTGACACACACACACACTCAGACACACACACACACACACTCTGACACACACACACACTGTAACACATACACACACACACACACACACACACACTCTGACACACACACATACACACTTTGACACACACACACACTATAGCACACGCACACACACACAAACACACTATAGTACACACACACACTATAGCACACACACACACACACACACTATAGCACACCCACACACACTATAGCACACACACACATACACACTATAGCACACACACACACTATAGCACACAAACACACACTATAGCACACACACACATACACACTATAGCACACACACACTCACACACTAAGCACACACACACACACTCTATAAGACACACACACACACACTATAACACACACACACAAACACACACACACACACACACATGCAAACACACACACACACACTGTAACACACACACACACAAACACACACACACACTGTAACACACATACATGTGCAAACACACACACACAAACACACACTGTAACACACACTGTAACACACACTGTAACACACAAACACACACACACTGTAACACACACACACTGCAACACAGACACAGAAACACACACGCTCAAACACACACTCTAACGCACACACACTGTAACGCACAGCCCTATAAAGTCTGGTGGCTCCTATAACAGGCATTTATGGCTCAGTACATACCTAATGGGTAAATGGCTGGTGTGTGTGTTACAGTGTGTGTGTGTGTTACAGTGTGTGTGTGTGTGTGTGTGTGTGTGTGTGTGTGTGTGTGTGTGTGTGTGTGTGTGTGTGTGTGTGTGTGTGTGTGTGTGTGTGAGAGAGTGAGAGTGAGAGTGTGTGTGTGTGTGTGTGTGTGTGTGTGTTGCAGTGTGTGTGAGTGTGTGTGTGTGTGTGTGTGTGTGTGTGTGTGTGTGAGAGTGAGTGAGAGTGTGCGTGTGCGTGTGCGTGTGTGTATATATATATGTATATGTACAGGCTCCAGAAGGAATCAGAGAGAGTGTATATATATATATGTACAGGCTCCAGAAGGAATCAGAGAGTGTGTATATATATATATATGTACAGGCTCCAGAAGGAATCAGAGAGTGTGTATATATATATATGTACAGGATCCAGAAGGAATCAGAGAGTGTGTATATATATATATATATGTACAGGCTCCAGAAGGAATCAGAGAGTGTGTGTATATATATATATGTACAGGCTCCAGAAGGAATCAGAGAGTGTGTATATATATATATGTACAGGCTCCAGAAGGAATCAGAGAGTGTATGTATATATATGTACAGGCTCCAGAAGGAATCAGAGAGTGTGTATATATATATATGTACAGGCTCCAGAAGGAATCAGAGAGTGTGTATATATATATATGTACAGGCTCCAGAAGGAATCAGAGAGTGTGTGTATATATATATATGTACAGGCTCCAGAAGGAATCAGAGAGTGTGTGTATATATATATATGTACAGGCTCCAGAAGGAATCAGAGAGTGTGTATATATATATATGTACAGGCTCCAGTAGGAATCAGAGAGTGTATATATATATATGTACAGGCTCCAGAAGGAATCAGAGAGTGTGTATATATATATATGTACAGGCTCCAGAAGGAATCAGAGAGTGTGTATATATATATGTACAGGCTCCAGAAGGAATCAGAGAGTGTGTGTATATATATATATGTACAGGCTCCAGAAGGAATCAGAGAGTGTGTATATATATATATATGTACAGGCTCCAGAAGGAATCAGAGAGTGTGTATATATATATATGTACAGGCTCCAGAAGGAATCAGAGAGTGTGTATATATATATGTACAGGCTCCAGAAGGAATCAGAGAGTGTGTGTATATATATATATGTACAGGCTCCAGAAGGAATCAGAGAGTGTGTATATATATATATGTACAGGCTCCAGAAGGAATCAGAGAGTGTGTATATATATATATATGTACAGGCTCCAGAAGGAATCAGAGAGTGTGTATATATATATATGTACAGGCTCCAGAAGGAATCAGAGAGTGTGTATATATATATATGTACAGGCTCCAGAAGGAATCAGTTGGATGGGCATTTGATTTCCGCAGGCGGACACTGGACATTCTGTTCTGTTCTGGGGGGGGGTTGTTATAGGAAACATCGTATACCCATTGTATACGGTCTTATATACCACATCTGTCAGCCAATCAGCATTCAGGGGTAGTAAAGAGGGTGTCATAGTGAGTTTTCAAGTAAAACATTTTATGATCCTTATGAAAAGTTTAAAAATCCACTAATGATAAAGTACACATTGATACTGACTCCTGAGTGGCGCAGCGGGCTTAGGCACGACATTTCTAGTGCTAGAGGATGTCACTACAGACACACCTGGTTCGAATCAAAGCTGTATCACAACCGGTCATGATTGGGAGTCCCATAGGGCGGCGCACAATTGGCCCAGCATTGTCCGGGTTAGGGTTTGGCCAGCGTAGGTCTTTGTTGTAAAAAATAATTTGTTTTTAACTGACTTGCCTAGTTAAATAAAGGTTAAATAACATTTACTAGGCCTACTGGAGACATGTGTAATGGAGAATTTATCCAAATAAACAATGAATGAAATTAAGCAAATAGGCCTATGCACTTGTTATTTTAAACAATTCAAGAAGCTCTCCTGTGGCTAAATCATGTTATCTGGTGTAGTATTTTACAATGATTTTACTTAGACATGGGTAATTTTATAACTTTGCCAAAACATCAATTTACTTTAGGAGAAGCCAGCATTCGAACAGTGCACTCAACAACTTTCTTTTCCAATTTGTAAGCAGCTGAAAACCAGAGATCTGTATATAATGACAAGATGCTCATTCCTCTCTAGGTTTCTTCCTAGGTTCCAGCCTTTCTAGGGTTGTTTTTCCCTAGCCACCGTGCTTCTATGTCTGCATTGCTTGCTGTTATGGGGTTTAAGGCTGGGTTTCCTGTACAGCACTTTGTCACATCAGCGTAAAAAGGGCTTTATAAATACATTTGATTGATTGACTGATGGGAGTCGGTGTCCCAAAGATCTGTATATTATTCCCATAGAAATGCATTGGGCTTAATCTGGACTGATTTTGGCGAGAGTGAGCCCTCTCGCTTGACATCTTCCTCTCTGCAAAAAAAACTATGTCACATGAGAAAGCATTCGAGCTAGAGAAACAGCGCCCCTCTGGCTTACTTTAAGTAGCCCATTTATCTGATGCTGTCTGGACAGAAATAGTATGACATGCCGTACTCTTTTTGGTCCAGACAGCATCAGATACATGGTCTACACATACTTACTCAGAAGTGTCTCTCTCAATTTCATTTAATTCAAAGGGATTTATTGACATGGGAAACGTATGTTTAATTTGCCAAAGCAAGTGAAATAGATAAACAAAAAGTGAAATAAACAATAAAATTGAACAGTAAACATTACACTCACAGAAGTTCCAAAATAATTAAGACTTTTCAAATGTCATATTATGTCGATATACAGTGTTGTAACGATGTGCAAAAGTACAAAAGGGAAAATAATAAACATAAATATGGGTTGTATTTACAATGGTGTTTGGTGGTCATTATATAGTCAGTTGCCACCTCAATTTGTGGGCAGTGTGCAATTGTCAAAGACCCTAGCCATCGTATTCATAGACTGTTCTCTCTACTACTTCATGGTAAGCGGTACCGGAGCTTAAAGTATAAACAGTTTTTACCCCCAAGCCATAAGACTCCTGAACAGCTAATCAAATGGCTACCTGGACTATTTGCATTGCCCCCCCAACCCCTACTTTACGCTGCTGCTACTTTCTGTTGATCATATATGTAAGTAAGCATTTCACTGTAAGGTCGACACCTGTTGTATTCGGCGCACTATGGCGGCCTCTCTCAATAGCAAGGCTATGCTCACTGAGGATACACACATTCAAAGCTTTCCTTAATTTTGGGTCAGTTAAAGAGTGTTCAGGTATTCTGCCACTGTGTGATTTCTGTTTACAGCCAAATAGCATTCTAGTTGGCTCAGTTTTTTAGTAAATTCTTTCCAATGTGTCAAGTAAAATCTTTTTGTTTTCTCATGAATTGGTTGGGTCTAATTGTGTTGCTGTCCTGGGGCTCTGTGGGGTCTGTTTGTGTTTGTGAACAGGACCAGCTTGCTTAGGAGACTCTTCTCCAGGTTCATCTCTCTGTAGGCGATGGCTTTGTTACGGAAGGGTAGGGAATTGCTTCCTTTTAGGTGGTTGTAGATTTTAAATGCTCTTTTATGGATTTTGATAATTAGCGGTATCCCCATATTCTGCTCTGCATGCATTATTTGGTGTTTTACATTGTACACAGAGGATATTTTTGCAGAATTCTGCATGCAGTCTCAGCTAGGTGTTTGTTCCATTTTGTGAATTCTTGGTTTGTTTGCAAACCCCAGACCTCACCACCATCAAGGGCAATGGGTTCTATAACTGATTGAAGTATTTTTTGCCAGATCCTAATTGGTATGTCGAATGTTATGTTTATTTTGATGGCATAGGAGGCCCTTCTTGCCTTGTCTCTCAGATCATTCACAGCTTTGTGGAAGTTACCTGTGGTGCTAATGTTTAGGCCGAGGTGTGTATAGTTTTTTTGTGCTCTAGGACACCGGTGTCTCGAAGGAATTTGTATTTGTGGTCTTGGCAACTGGACCTTTTATATAACACCATTATTTTTGTCTTACTGAGAATTACCATCTGGGCCCAGGTCTGACAGAATCTGTGCAGAAGATCTAGGTGCTGCTGTAGGCCCTCCTTGGTTGGGGACAGAAGCACCAGATCATCAGCAAAAAGTAGACATTTGACTTCAGATTCTAGCAGAGTGAGGCCGGGTGCTGCAGACTGTTCTAGTGCCCTCGCCAATTCGTTGATATATATATATATGTTGAAGAGGTTGGGGCTCAAGCTGCATCCTTGACTCATCCCACAGTCCCGTGGAAATGAATGTGTTTTTCGTCTGTCCATAACACTTTTTTCCAATCTTCCCCTATCTTAATATATTTTTTTTATTGGCCAGGCTGAGATATGGCTTTTTCTTTGCAACTCTGCCTAGAAGGCCAGCATCACTGTTGACATTGAGACTGGTGTTTTTGCGGGTACAATATAATGAATTTGCCGGTTGAGGAATTGTGAGGCGTCTGTTTCTCAAACTAGACACTCTAATGTGTTTGTCGTCTTGCTCAGTTGTGCACCGGGACCTCCCACTCCTCTTTCTATTCTGGTTAGAGCCAGTTTGCACTGTTCTGTGAAGGGAGGAGTACACAGCGTTGTACAAGATCTTCAGTTTCTTGGCAATTTCTCGCATGGAATAGCCTTCATTTCTCAGAACAAGAAAAGACTGACGAGTTTGAGAAGAAAGTTATTTGTTTCTGGCCATTTTGAGCCTGTAATCGAACCCACAAATGCTGATGCTCCAGATACTCATCTAGTCTAAAGAAGGCCAGTTTTATTGCTTCTTTAATCAGCACGACAGTTTTCAGCGGTGCTAACATTAATCGCAAAAGGGTTTTCTAATGATCAATTTAAAATGATAAACTTGGATTAGCTAACACAACGTACCATTGGAACACAGGAGTGATGGTTGCTGAAAATGGGCCTCTGTACACCTTTGTAGATATTCCATAAACATCTGCCGTTTCCATCTACAATAGTCATTTACAACATTAACAATGTCTACACTGTTTTTCTGATCAATATGATGTTATTTTAATTGACAAACATTTGTGCTTATCTTTCAAAAACAAGGACATTTCAAAGTGATCCCAAACTTTTAAATGGTAGTGTATGTTCTCTCTCTGTGTGTCTCTCTCTCTGTCTCTCTCTCGCTCTCTCTGTCTCTGTCTCGCTCTCGATGTCTCTCTCTTTGTCTCTCTCTCTCTGTCTCGCTCTCTCTGTCTCCCTCTTTCTTGTGTGTGTTGGGCTGTTACCATTCCTAATCTGTTTTTATGGCTGGTACTTGTAATTACATGGCCCTTACTGGAGCTTTACACACACACACAAAGCCTTAAGTGTGCATGGCAGAGCGTACAGTAACATTAGCTGTGTGATTATATTTTGGTATCCTGGTTAATAAGCAATGTTAGCCCTGTACCCAAGGCCTATAAAACACTGGCTAACACAATGGTGCCACGTGTGTGTGTGTGTGTGTGTGTGTGTGTGTGTGTGTGTGTGTGTGTGTGTGTGTGTGTGTGTGTGTGTGTGTGTGTGTGTGTGTGTGTGTGTGTGTGTGTGGGTACAGTAAACCAGCATGAGCGTCTGCTAAGGCTATTACTCTAACACAGGGGGTCGGCATCACAACACACACACACACACACACACACACACACACACACACAAACTCTAGGTTAACACCCATGTTAAAGGCTATATTCTCTGCTTGACTTGATTGGGTGTGTAGTGCCTGTTTGCTAGTGACCGCTGTTGAAACCTGTGTGCTTGTGTGTGTGTGTGTGTGTGATTGCGTAGAAAAATAAGACGTAACCCATAGGGTAAAACCCCGTAGGCAAGCAATGACCCAATTTAGCGGCTTCCCGCTATTAAAACGTAGCAAAGGGATTTACAAATAGATTACAGAAGATTGCTCAGATGTGAAAGAGCATGAAGAGTCGGTTTGTGTCCCAAACAGCGCCATAATTCCCCACTGGACACAGACGTCAATTCAAGGCTTATTTTACGTTTGGGTTCAACTTAAATTTCGTTGAAATGACGAAGACAAAACAAAAGGAATAAAAAAAATGATTCAAACCGTGTGGTGCCCAGTGGGTTGCTACGTAGTCCACTCCTTCTAACCAAGTCTAAAGTAGCGCACTATAAATAGTGCACTATAAAGGCAACAGGGTGCCATTTGCGATGCACACGCGTAACAACCTTTCAGGTAGGGTGTATCTTGATCCGAGAGGAGAAGGAAAAACTCTTTAGTGAAAGTGTTTCAGTTACGTGTTTTCAAAAATATATAAACTATGGAAAACTCCAACACTAAGACCTTTATACGTGATTGAATTACAACTAATGTGTGGTTCAATTGTGACAGACTCCTTTGAATAGGATCTGTGGGCTTTGCCGGAGGGCGTTCCGATGGCTAGGGTTCTAGAATGTTCCAGAATGCCAACATGTTCTAAGAACGGGAACAGGCTTTGTGTTGTGTGTTCTGTGTCCACGATGTAATGCTCTAATGGTGTGTTTATACAGACAGACCGACAGACAGTGTGTGTGTGTGTGTGTGTGTGTGTTTATACGGAGAAAGTAACACAGAGTGTGTATGACAGCAGTGCGTTGGTAAATAGGATCACTAAATGTCAGTGAAAACCTCCAAAGACTCATATTGTGGAATATGGAAACATACACAGACATGGGTGGGTAGTGGGCATGCACGCACACACACACACACACACACACACACACACACACACACACACACACACACACACACACACACACACACACACACACACACACAAGTGCACATGGGTGTCCTTGTACACACACACACACACACACTGAATGAAAAAAGAGTAAGAAAAGCCTACGGGTCACAAATGCTAAATGAATTTATTTTATGAAATATAATAATCACCACCATAAAAATGCTGTAATATTGTTTTTGACATTTTTTCAGCGTATCCCTTTTCCTCCACGCTTTTATAGGGGTGAAAATAAGGATATGGACATTTGGGGGAAAAGCTTGACATCATTAGTAAAGGCTGGAAACAAACGTTTAAGAACAAAAAGAGAAGAAGAGAGAGAGAGAGAGAGAGGTAGAGAGCCAATCACACTTCAAACGTTCTGACAGAAAATTACATCAGAACGCCGGTCGGCACGCCAACCGTTTGATTAATGCACCGCCACCCCTTCAAACACCCCCCCTCCGCCTTAATGTTACGTCTTAAAACATTACTTGTTTTATAGGTGGCACGGCCATGATAAGCCCAGACTAGAAAATTATAATGAAAAGGAAAGGGCAAAGAGAGGGAGGGAGGGAGGGAGGGAGGAAAGGAGGGAGGGAGGGAGGGAGGGAGGGAGGGAGGGAGGGAGGGAGGAAAGGAGGGAGGGAGGGAGGGAGGGAGGGAGGGAGGGAGGGAGGGAGGGAGGGAGGGAGGGAGGGAGGAGGGAGGGAGGGAGGGAGGGAGGGAGGGAGGGAGGGAGGGAGGGAGGGAGGGAGGGAGGGAGGGAGGGAGGAGGGAGGAGGGAGGGAGGGAGGGAGGGAGGGAGGGAGGAGGGAGGGAGGGAGGGAGGGAGGAAGGAAAGGAGGGAGGGAGGGAGGGAGGGAGGGAGGGAGGGAGGGAGGGAGGGAGGGAGGGAGGGAGGGAGGGAGGGAAAAATAAATGTGGAATGGAGCTGGCTCGCCAGTTTGAGGCCCGCAGTTTTCCAAACCCATAAGTAACCTACAGATATTGTTGCACTCGCTTTGTCTAGGGGTCGTAGGCCTAGTTACTTGGTCTGTAAACTGAATGAATGTGTGCATTTATGTCAGAAATCAGTGTTTGAGAGGACAGTGTTGGATGCATATGTTCCCAGGGAGACAGCAACCTCACCTTAGGTCCAGGGAGACAGCAACCTTACCTTGGGTCCAGGGAGACAGAAACCTTACCTTGGGTCCAGGGAGACAGCAACCTTACCTTGGGTCCAGGGAGACAGCAACCTCACCTTGGGTCCAGGGAGACAGCAACCTTACCTTAGGTCCAGGGAGACAGCAACCTTACCTTGGGTCCAGGGAGACAGCAACCTTACCTTGGGTCCAGGGAGACAGCAACCTTACCTTGGGTCCAGGGCCAGCTCTTTCTTCGACCTCTTGGTCGGCCAGTCCAAGGCGTATTATTGTTGATTCATATGGTGAGCAAACATAAATATGTACAAAAAGGAAAAATACAAAAGGCATGCCCAAACTAAAACAGAAAAACAAATGGCCTCATGGCCACCAAACGGCTAGCACACTGACCATCACCTTGGACATGGTTGCTGCTGCCCCCTGGGGGATGGAATCACGAAGTGGTTGTGTGCTGTAGTGTGCTGTCTAAAACTACCTAACCTATTCCATAACAATAGGGAATCGGCTGCCATTTGGGGATGCATCCATGGAAGACTCTAAGCACACTGTTACGGGATGTAAATATTTAGTTAAGATTTTACCATGTTGGCAACAGGACTCTAGGGCTGCATCCCAAACAACACCCTCTTCCTTATGTAGTGCACTACATTTGACTGGCAGGGAATGCCTGTAGGGAATAGGGTGCCACTTGAGATGAAGCCTAGGCAAATATTATCCACTCCAAAACATGAATACCCTAACCTTGAAAACACTCAGATCTAGTGGACGACCACTCTCGTCCACCACATAATGTCATCCTCATAAGCGCTCTAGTAACAACCCTAGTCTTGGTGGGCTTTGATAATGACTACCCATTACAATACATCTTTGTGTAGTGTCCAGTCTTGGTGGGCTTTGATAATGACAACCCATTACAATACATCTTTGTGTAGTGTCCAGTCTTGGTGGGCTTTGATAATGACAACCCATTACAATACATCTTTGTGTAGTGTCCAGTCTTGGTGGGCTTTGATAATGACTACCCATTACAATACATCTTTGTGTAGTGTCCAGTCTTGGTGGGCTTTGATAATGACTACCCATTACAATACATCTTTGTGTAGTGTCCAGTCTTGGTGGCCTTTGTGTGTGAACAAACGAGGGGTGCTGGGTTTGCTCTAGTTTTTACAGATTTATGAAACATTCTAAGAATTGTGTGGGAAAGTTATAAAACCAATTGATTGTGCAATGCAACCGTTCAAAGAAACCATTTATCAACTTCTCAAAAGCCTTTTTTTTTTGTTGCTTTATGTAAGGACCAAGAGTGATTTTATATACAGTTCTCACTGAAAGAAAACTATGAAATAAAAATATGCCACTTTATTTCTAACCTGCTGGTCAAGTGCTGAACGAACAATCAGGAGTTCCTCAGAACCTTCAGTGTTGTCCTCCTCTTATCGATATAGTTTCTACCTTCCAGTGTCTGTAAACCCAGTGTGTGTGTGTGTTTGTGTGTTTGTGTGTGTCAAATCCAATTTTAATTTGTCACATGGGCCGAATACAACGTACCGTACAGTGAAATGCCTTAACGAAACAATGCAGTGTTAAGATAAAAATAAGTGTTTTTAAATGATTTACTAAATAAACTGAAGTAAACAATATATACATTTAAAAAAGAAATGTAAAATATGAAAATAGAAAAATAACAAAAAAGTTAAAGAGCAACAATAAAATCACTAAAAATATTTGTCTTGGGTCCTCAGATCCTCAAAACGTTCTACAGCTGCACCATCGAGAGCATCCTGACTGGTTGCATCGCCACCTGGAATAGCAACTGCTACATCACTGGGGCAAAGCTTCCTGCCATCCAGGACCTCTTTATCAGTCAAAAGTCAAAGTCACCATTATTAGTCAGTTGTACAACCGAATGCCTTCAACCGAAACGTTTCTTCCGCATTTAACCCAACCCCTCTGAATCAGAGAGGTGCAGGGGGCTGCCTTAATCAACATCCACGTCTTCAGCACCCAGGGAACAGTGGGTTAACTGCCTTGTTCAGAGGCAGAACGACAGATTTTTTCCTTGTCAGCTCAGGGATTCAAACTTGTAACCCTCCAGTTACAAGTCCAACACTCTAACCACTAGGCTACCTGCCGCCGGTTTATCAGGCAGTGTCAGAGGAAGGCCCTAAAAATTGTCAAAGACCCCAGCCACCCTAGTCATAGACTGTTCTCTCTACTAGCACACGACAAGCGGTACCGGAGAGCCAAGTCTAGGTCCAAAAGGATTCTAAACAGCTTCTACCCCCAAGCCATAAGACTCCTGAACATCTAATCAAATGGAATACGCAGACTATTTGCATTGCCCCCTCTTCTAAGCTGCTGCTACTCTCTGTTATTATCTATGCATAGTCACATTAATAACTCTACCTACATGTACATATTACCTGAATTACCTCGACTAACCGGTGCCCCTGCACATTGACTCTGTACCGGTATCCCCTGTATGCAGCCTCGCTATTGGTATTTTAATGTTGCCTTTTAATTATTTGTTATTATTTGTACGTTAGCATTTCACTGGTATGTCTACACCTGTTGTATTCGGCGCATGTGACAAATAAAAATGTAATTTTGGTGCCTGTAATCCATGGCTTCTGGTTGGTTGGGGTATGTACATACGGTCACTGTGAAGATGACTTGTGTGTCTGTGTGTGTGTCTGTGTCTGTGTGTGTGTGTCTGTGTGTGTGCTCCAAGACTCTCTGTTGTATTATAACTGTCGTGTCAGATGCATTGTACATCAGTTGTACAGTTTGAGTGTGTACGGGCCGTTAAACCCAACACAGTTTGTATGTTTAGTAATATTTAAAGTCAATTAGTTTAGCTAGTCTTGATTATGTCATATAGCACAGGGTCAGACTTCAATCAACAACATCATGAACATTAGAATTCATAGACGCTATAGAACCAGATCGACAGAGTAATTAAAGACGCTATAGAACCATAGACGCTATAGAACCAGATCGACAGAGTAATTAAAGACGCTATAGAACCATAGACGCTATAGAACAAGATCGACAGAGTAATTAAAGGGATCACTGGGGCGCTAGCGCCAATCCCGACATTACCCGGAGAAATGCGAGGCGCCAAATTCAAAATCCAAAAGTAGAATTATAAAACATTCATCAATATACAAGTGTTGCATACTCTTCAAAAGCTTAGACTCTTGTCAATCTCACATCTAGTGGAAGACATAGGTACTGCAACCTGGGTCCTAGTTTACAGCAGATCCCATAGAAAACCATTGGAAATTAGGTGTTTTCCGGACAGAATTTTCTCGGGTGTTCGACCTGCCATATCAGTTCTGTTATACTCACAGACATTATTTTAACAGTTTTAGAAACTTCAGATTGTTTTCTATCCAATAGTACTAATTATGTGCATAGTTTCTGGGCCTGGTGGCAGGCATTTTACTTTGGGAACGCCAGACCCTCCAAACTTCAGAATACTGCCCCAGTGCCTGTAGAGGTTAAGGAATCATGTTTACAATCCATTGTTTGCCCCATACAGTAGTTTATTGAATAAAATACAATTGTCTATTGTCTAATATTGATTACAAAGTGTTATTATGCCGTTATGTAGCTAGAACTCATGTGAATTACCATCAACTAACTACATCTTCAACGGACTCTGTTACTGATTATTAAAGCAATAAACTCTGTTTATTGCAGCATTTCATATGCACACACACAGACGGGCATACACACACAACTCTGTAACGACCACAAGTCGTACCATAGACTCCTGCTATCTCCAGGTCACCAGGCTGTTAACCAGTCATCACTACTTGGTCATCAGACTGTTGAACAGTCATCACTAGTTGGTCATCAGACTGTTAAACAGTCATCACTAGTTGGTCATCAGACTGTTAAACCTCTAGTTGGTCATCAGACTGTTAAACAGTCATCACTAGTTGGTCATCAGACTGTTAAACAGTCATCACTAGTTGGTCATCAGGCTATTAAACAGTCATCACTAGTTAGTCACCAGAATGTTAAACAGTCATCACTAGTTGGTCATCAGACTGTAAAAAAGTCATCACGAGTTGGCCGTCAGACTCTTAATATACTGTCTATAATGTCTATACACACCATCCTATATAACTACTGTTACTTTATATTAATATACTGTCTATTCTGTCTATACACACAATCCTATATAACTACTGTTACTTTATATTAATATACTGTCTATACACACCATCCTATATAACTACTGTTACTTTAATATTAATATACTGTCTATACACACAATCCTTTATAACTACTGTTACTTTAATATTAATATACTGTCTATACACACCATCCTATATAATTACTGTTACTTTATATTAATATACTGTCTATACACACCATCCTATATAACTACTGTTACTTTATATTAATATACTGTCTATACACACAATCCTATATAACTACTGTTACCTTATATTAATATACTGTTAATACTGTCTATACACACAATCCTATATAACTACTGTTACTTTATATTAATATACTGTCTACACACACCATCCTATATAACTACTGTTACTTTAATATTAATATACTGTCTATACACACAATCCTATATAACTACTGTTACTTTATATTAATATACTGTCTATACACACAATCCTATATAACTACTGTTACTTTATATTAATATACTGTCTATACTGTCTATACACACCATCCTATATAACTACTGTTACTTTATATTAATATACTGTCTATACTGTCTATACACACCATCCTATATAACTACTGTTACTTTATATTAATATACTGTCTATACACACAATCCTATATAACTACTGTTACTTTATATTAATATACTGTCTATACACACCATCCTATATAACTACTGTTACTTTATATTAATATACTGTCTATACACACCATCCTATATAACTACTGTTACTTTATATTAATATACTGTCTATACACACAATCCTATATAACTACTGTTACTTTATATTAATATACTGTCTATACACACCATCCTATATAACTACTGTTACTTTATATTAATATACTGTCTATACTGTCTAAAAAAAGGTACTTCTTTTTATTGTATATCTAGATATTCCTGCTGTTGAACCTAGAAACGTAAGCATTTCGCTGCACCTGCGATATCATCTGCAAAATCTGTGGACGAGACCAATAATCTTTAAATTTGGTTTGACTTGCTGTTAATAGCTGTTAAGTAGGTGACTGCTGTAACTACGTCATAGATTAGAATGAAGTGCTAAATATCTGAATTAAAATACAATCCTATACCGACCCTCCCTCCCTCACCTCTATCTATCTTTCCCACTCTCTCTCAAACCCAAGGTGAAGGCCACTTGGGATAGACAGCAAGAAAAATGGCCACCCACAACAGTGCCTCTCATTGTTTTAGTGTGCTCTAGAACACGCCCCATTGTTCTGCTGTGTATTCTAGAACGCAGGCCTACAGTCTGAGAGAGGGTAAAGTTATGAGTCCCACAGTCACACATCAGAAGAGGTTTCAGGGACGTTTTGGGGCGTCTCTGAAACCTTAAAACGCTTTAACCCTGACCTTTAACCCTCACCTCCCGGACATCCTGTCAATGTGAGAAACACAGGATATGCTCATGGTAGACGGACAGACGGAGGGACAGTGCGTGTGTGTGTGTGTGTGTGTGAGTGTGAGTGAGTAGTCTTTTGAACATTTCAAGGGCGTTGGTTTCCTGTTCTGTTCTAGTAGGTAGACCTATTGACCTGACAGCATGGCTTAGACAGCTATATAAACTGTTCCCTCTGTGTCTCTCTCTCTCTCTCTCAGACTCTGCGGTAGGTATGTAGCTAATGTAACAGCGTCTGCTCGTTTGCGGTGGATCACAAACCTAACTGCTTCATACTGGGAGGGCCCCGTTAAACTGATGGTACAACGGGGTGAGAGGGAGGTAAGGAACGAGAGAGAGAGAAAGAGAGAGAGAGAGAGAGAGAGAGAGAGAGGATAGAGAGAGAGAGAGAGAGAGAGAGGGATAGAGAGAGAGAGAGAGAGAGAGAGAGAGAGAGAGAGAGAGAGAGAGAGAGAGAGAGAGAGAGAGAGAGAGAGAGAGGTAACTGACGGGTAGATGTCAATTCTTCATGGGTAAAAACATTATCTTGTGTCTATATCTGGCTAGCTGGCTAGCAGTAGTTTCTCTATTGACTTACTACACTGCAGTGGGGATTGCAGGCGGGGATACGTGCCTAAATTGACCCAGCATGTTTTTATTAACGTATCATGATCAACTATTGTAGTCAGGCAACACATGTGAGATGTAAATTGGCAACATTTCATTCCAAAGGAAGAGTCTATTTTCTCCCTCGATTCAGCTCAAATGATGGACACCATTGAGTTCATAGTTTTTTCTATGGTTGTGTCACATTGCTGTGCATGCTTCAAAGTATGTACAGACGGAGCATGCATCCAATAAGTGCCCTCCATGCTCCGTTTTGCATACCTTGATTTGGACTCATACTCTAACCCTCCCATGCGTCAATTTGCGTGTAGTATGCATTTTGAGAAACACCCATGTCGTAACCCTCCCCCAACCTTCCATACCTAACAGACCTAGACTGTCTTACCCCCCCAACCTTCCATACCTAACATACCTAGACTGTCTTACCCCCCCAACCTTCCATACCTAACAGACCTAGACTGTCTTACCCCCCCAACCTTCCATACCTAACAGACCTAGACTGTTTTACCCCCCCACCTTCCATACCTAACAGACCTAGACTGTCTTACCCCCCCAACCTTCCATACCTAACATACCTAGACTGTCTTACCCCCAACCTTCCATACCTAACAGACCTAGACTGTCTTACCCCCAACCTTCCATACCTAACAGACCTAGACTGTCTTACCCCCAACCTTCCATACCTAACAGACCTAGACTGTCTTACCCCCACCTTCCATACCTAACAGAACCTAGACTGTCTTCCCCCAACCTTCCATACCTAACAGACCTAGACTGTCTTACCCCCCACCTTCCATACCTAACAGACCTAGACTGTCTTCCCCTACACCTTCCATACCTAACAGACCTAGACTGTCTTACCCCCAACCTTCCATACCTAACAGACCTAGACTGTCTTTCCCCCAACCTTCCATACCTAACAGACCTAGACTGTCTTACCCCCAACCTTCCATACCTAACAGACCTAGACTGTCTTACCCCCATCAACCTTCCATACCTAACAGACCTAGACTGTCTTACCCCCAACCTTCCATACCTAACAGACCTAGACTGTCTTACCCCCAACCTTCCATACCTAACAGACCTAGACTGTCTTCCCCCAACCTTCCATACCTAACAGACCTAGACTGTCTTACCCCCAACCTTCCATACCTAACAGACCTAGACTGTCTTCCCCCAACCTTCCATACCTAACAGACCTAGACTGTCTTACCCCCCAACCTTCCATACCTAACAGACCTAGACTGTCTTACCCCCAACCTTCCATACCTAACAGACCTAGACTGTCTTACCCCCAACCTTCCATACCTAACAGACCTAGACTGTCTTCCCCCAACCTTCCATACCTAACAGACCTAGACTGTCTTACCCCCAACCTTCCATACCTAACAGACCTAGACTGTCTTACCCCCAACCTTCCATACCTAACAGACCTAGACTGTCTTACCCCCAACCTTCCATACCTAACAGACCTAGACTGTCTTACCCCCCAACCTTCCATACCTAACAGACCTAGACTGTCTTACCCCCAACCTTCCATACCTAACAGACCTAGACTGTCTTACCCCCCACCTTCCATACCTAACAGACCTAGACTGTCTTCCCCTACACCTTCCATACCTAACAGACCTAGACTGTCTTACCCCCAACCTTCCATACCTAACAGACCTAGACTGTCTTTCCCCCAACCTTCCATACCTAACAGACCTGGACTGTCTTAACCCCACACCTTCCATACCTAACAGACCTAGACTGTCTTACCCCCAACCTTCCATACCTAACAGACCTAGACTGTCTTACCCCCAACCTTCCATACCTAACAGACCAAGACTGTCTTACCCCCATCAACCTTCCATACCTAACAGACCTAGACTGTCTTACCCCCATCAACCTTCCATACCTAACAGACCTAGACTGTCTTTCCCCCAACCTTCCATACCTAACAGACCTAGACTGTCTTCCCCCAACCTTCCATACCTAACAGACCTAGACTGTCTTACCCCCAACCTTCCATACCTAACAGACCTAGACTGTCTTCCCCCAACCTTCCATACCTAACAGACCTAGACTGTCTTACCCCCCCAACCTTCCATACCTAACAGACCTAGACTGTCTTACCCCCAACCTTCCATACCTAACAGACCTAGACTGTCTTCCCCCAACCTTCCATACCTAACAGACCTAGACTGTCTTACCCCCAACCTTCCATACCTAACAGACTAGACTGTCTTCCCCAACCTTCCATACCTAACAGACCTAGACTGTCTTACCCCCAACCTTCCATACCTAACAGACCTAGACTGTCTTACCCCCAATCTTCCATACCTAACAGACCTAGACTGTCTTACCCCCAACCTTCCATACCTAACAGACCTAGACTGTCTTACCCCCAACCTTCCATACCTAACAGACCTAGACTGTCTTACCCCCATCAACCTTCCATACCTAACAGACCTAGACTGTCTTACCCCCAACCTTCCATACCTAACAGACCTAGACTGTCTTACCCCCAACCTTCCATACCTAACAGACCTAGACTGTCTTCCCCCAACCTTCCATACCTAACAGACCTAGACTGTCTTACCCCCCCAACCTTCCATACCTAACAGACCTAGACTGTCTTACCCCCAACCTTCCATACCTAACAGACTCCAGACTGTCTTACCCCCAACCTTCCATACCTAACAGACCTAGACTGTCTTCCCCCAACCTTCCATACCTAACAGACCTAGACTGTCTTACCCCCCCAACGTTCCATACCTAACAGACCTAGACTGTCTTTCCCCCACCTTCCATACGTTCCAAAACAACATGGAGAAAACAAAACATGGGGGTGACTGAATCTATCTCATTTGTGCACCTCTCGTTAAATTATATAGCTTTTTCCATTCCGTAATTCAACATTCCACCTTGTTTGTTTTCACACAGATAATTAGGTGTAAAATGCGTTTATAGTTTTACATTATGTAAACAATGGGGTTTACTAGACCTGTTTATTTTTGTTATTGTTGTTATCACAGACCAGACACACACACACACACGCGCACACACACGCCGCACACACACACACACACACACACACACACACACACACACACACACACATTACTCTCCCATCATAAAGACAACCCCCTCAGTGAGAAACCAGGGATAGATCATTATCACTCCAGGTAGAAGTTAGCCTCAGAGCCTACTGGTCCTCAGGCGTAACCTTAACTATTAGATGATTAAATACAAAACTGGCCTAAAGACAGCATTTAGGGGCAATTTCATTAAATGATATATTTATCTCTAAACCATTCAAAACACCTCACTAATCTGGGCATTGTTTTCAGGCATTTTATTTATTTATTTTTTTGTACCTCTATTGTGAAGGTGAAAGTGTGTGTGAGTGTGTATACCCTCTCCTCTCCCCTCCCAGGGTCAGTCATTGCTCTCAACAGATGTAGTTTCTAAGTTAAGACCTTTTGAGGTGTTCTAATACACACACACACACACCACACACACAGAGCTTGGTGTGGTGCTAATGTAATAACTAACCACAGTGGAGCAGAGCAGCAGGTTTTAACATCCCCCGTCTGACCTGCATGTTGATTGAACTGATGATAATTGCGCCGACTGAGAGGGCTGACTCGCTTTTAGCTCTTGGTAAACTATGAAGTATTTCGTTTTTTAGCCCAGCCATCGCTAGCACACAGAGACCGCTGCCTATATACAATACCGTTCAAAAGTTTGGGGTCACTTAGAAATGTCCTTGTTTTTGAAAGAAAAACTCATTTTTGTCAATTAAAATAACATCAAATTGAAATACAGTGGAGAGGGAAGAGGTACGGAGGGAGGAAGGGATGTAGGAATGGAAGGGGTATATAGGGAGGGAGGGAGGGATGTAGGAATGGAAGGGGTATATAGGGAGGGAGGGAGGGATGTAGGAATGGAAGGGGTATATAGGGAGGGAGGAAGGGATGTAGGAATGGAAGGGGTATATAGGGAGGGAGGAAGGGATGTAGGAATGGAAGGGGTATATAGGGAGGGAGGGAGGGATGTAGGAATGGAAGGGGTATATAGGGAGGGAGGGAGGGATGTAGGAATGGAAGGGGTATATAGGGAGGGAGGGATGTAGGAATGGAAGGGGTATATAGGGAGGGAGGAAGGGATGTAGGAATGGAAGGGGTATATAGGGAGGGAGGAAGGGATGTAGGAATGGAAGGGGTATATAGGGAGGGAGGAAGGGATGTAGGAATGGAAGGGGTATATAGGGAGGGAGGGAGGGATGTAGGAATGGAAGGGGTATATAGAGGGAGGGAGGGATGTAGGAATGGAAGGGGTATATAGGGAGGGAGGGAGGGATGTAGGAATGGAAGGGGTATATAGGGAGGGAATGATGGATGTAGGAATGGAAGGGGTATATAGGGAGGGAGGAAGGGATGTAGGAATGGAAGGGGTATATAGGGAGGGAGGAAGGGATGTAGGAATGGAAGGGGTATATAGGGAGGGAGGGAGGGATGTAGGAATGGAAGGGGTATATAGGGAGGGAGGAAGGGATGTAGGAATGGAAGGGGTATATAGGGAGGGAGGGATGTAGGAATGGAAGGGGTATATAGGGAGGGAGGAAGGGATGTAGGAATGGAAGGGGTATATAGGGAGGGAGGGAGGGATGTAGGAACAGAGGGGTTATGTAGGAAGGGAGGAAAGAGGTATGAAGGGAGGGATGTAGGAACAGAGGGGTTATGTAGGAAGGGAGGAAAGAGGTATGAAGGGAGGGATGTAGGAACAGAGGGGTTATGTAGGGAGGGAGGAAAGAGGTATGAAGGGAGGGATGTAGGAACAGAGGGGTTATGTAGGAAGGGAGGAAAGAGGTATGAAGGGAGGGATGTAGGAACAGAGGGGTTATGTAGGAAGGGAGGAAAGAAGTATGAAGGGAGGGATGTAGGAACGGAGGGGTTATGTAGGGAGGGAGGGTGGGAAAGGGGTATGGAAAGTCACATTTTCCTTAAATAAAAGTGTGTAACGGTGTGTCTCGGGACAAGTTAAGGGTAATGGTGTTCTACGCGACTGCCAGGTCTTCAGAGGCCTGTTAACGTGGGTTTATTGGGGGGAGAGGCTGGTACAGCCAGGGCACTGCCCTAACACACACTCATGACACGCTCGGTGTGTGTGTTCACGACGATCCTCTCCATGAACCTTGACGCTCCTTTTATCCCCGTCGCCACTTTTCTCCTCCTCCACCTCTGGTCCGTCTACCTCTGCCTGGTTTTGTAGCACCATGATTCACGGTCAATTAATGTTCTGTTTCATCACAGAGCACGACGGATCATTTGGACTGATTTGGACATACACACAGACAGACAGACAGACAGTTTGAGGACAGAACAATTAGCGATGCTTATACTTTGCTTACTGTGACTTCAGATGTCGGCATATTATTATATTAATTGGAAAATCTGATTATGCAAAGAACATTTTACTTTGATCTGTTCACTGTATACAGAAATGATTCACACTCCTTGACTTTTCCCACATGTTGTGTTGCAGCCTGAATTTGAATTAATCCTGGATTAAATATAGATTTTATGTCAGCAATACCCCATAATGCCAAAGTGGAATTATGTTTTTAGACATCATTTTTAATGTCTGAGTCAATAAGTATTCAACCCCTTTGTTACGGCAAGACTAAATAACTTCAAGAGCAAAAATGATAGCCTGTAAAGTCCCTCAGTCGAGCAGTGAATTTCAAGCACAGATTCAACGACGAAGACCAGTGAGGTTTTTCCAATGCCTCGTAAAGGGCACCAATTTCACAGGGCTTGAATAATTGTTTAAAGAGTAATAGACAAATGTTTCCCAATCCATGTGTGAAAAACTCTTAGAGACTTACCCAGAAGGATAAGATTCACAGCATTAATTCTCTGCCAAAAGTGATTCTAACATGTATAGACTCAGAGAGCTGAATACTTATCTAATGAAAATATATTTGTGTTGAATCTTTCATTTTTTTTGGCATTTTACTTCCACGTTACACGAGTATTTCGTGTAAATCGTTGATCAAAAATGACAATTAAATACATTTTTATCCCACCTCGTAACGCAACAGAACGTGGGGAAAAGCCAAGGGGTGTGAATACTTTCCGAAGGCACCGTATCTAGACGAGTTGAACAAACAAAACGGTAAATGAACACTCATGAACACACGCAAACAAAATATAATTCTCAAAAGAAAAATATACATAGAAAAAATAAAACCCATTGACTTGAATACAGTTTATTTTGAATATTGATACATAATACACAAACATGTACTGCTCTCAAAACAGAAAATACTTAATGGGTTTCTATAATTCTGTCAGGCAGCGATACTGTGAAAGCTAAACGATTCTTTAAGGCAGCGATACTGTGAAGGCTAAAACATTAACAGTACGTAAAGGCAAGTTGTTCTAGTGAAGAGGTCCAGTCGTCTTGGGGTAACAGCATTGGACTGACAGTCACTGAGGGTTTCCGGTCCTCATTCCAGCAAGATTGTCTAGGCTTTATAGCAAAATAGCGTTGCAGTAAAGGTTTTATCTATAATACTTTGGCAGCTACATATTTAAAGCTACATACTGGGATTTAGAGGGGGGGGGGAACATAATGATTACCAGCCACTTGTTTTGGGAACCAACAGAGGGTTTTTCCATAAGCCTTTGGGGGCTATGCCAGCCGCTTATTTAAGGCTATAGTTAGATCTATCTATCTATCTATCTATCTATCTATCTATCTATCTATCTATCTATCTATCTATCTATCTATCTATCTATCTATCTATCTATCTATCTATCTATCTATCTATCTATCTATCTATCTGTCTGTCTGTCTGTCTGTCTGTCTGTCTGTCTGTCTGTCTGTCTGTCTGTCTGTCTGTCTGTCTGTCTGTCTGTCTGTCTGTACATTACTATAGCCTTAAATAAGCCAGCCGCTTATTTAAGGCTATAGTTAGATGTACTGTCTGTCTGTCTGTCTGTACATTACTTTGATCATGGTTTGCATTTGCAGGCTATAACAGTACATTCAATTTGGCAAAACTGAACTGAAAATGATGTGTATGTGTGTGTGTGTGTGTGTGTGTGTGTGTGTGTGTGTGTGTGTGTGTGTGTGTGTGTGTGTGTGTCTGTGTGTGTGTGTGTGTGTGTGTGTGTGTCTCACACACAGCATGATATCTGATAATCACCAGCCTCCGAGCACGATGAACAAATCCATGACTTAACCCAGCACAGGGAACAAGGGAAGGGATGAAAGGAGGGAGGGAGGAAGGGATGAAAGGAGGGAGGGAGGTAGATCTATCCCCCTCTCTGCATGAAGGAAAGAAGATAGGAGCGCCTAGCTGTGAAAAGAGGGCAAGATTTTTCTTGACTACATGAAGGAAAGAGGGATGAAAGAGGGATTAGAGGGAGAGAGAGAGAGACAGAAAAAAAGAACGAGGGAGAGACATTAAAGGGTGACAGGGAATCAAAGTGAACAGGGAGAGGGTACAGTACCGGAGCGAGAACAGGGTAGGAACACACAGACACACAGACTGAACTCTCTAATTGAATTTTATAGTAATTTTTTGTTGTTGTTGCAGAGATAATTGATGGGAAAGGGTTGCCTTGTGCCATGAAAAGAAGAGGCTGTCAGTGACAGCTACCAGGCTACGTAGTGGGAGAGTTCAACGATCAGACGAGATGTGGGGGGAAGTCATTTGTCGATGTGCTGCAAAGTACTTTCTTCCGCTTCCTCTCTCATTTTACTTTTACATGTTGGTCTCGTACACTACCGGTCAAAAGTTTTACAACACCTACTCATTCAAGTTTTTTTTTATTTGTTTTTATTTGTACTATTTTCTGCATTGTAGAATAATAGTGAAGACATCAAAACGATGAAATAACACATATGGAGTCATGTAGTAACCCAAATAAGTGTTGAAACAAATCTAAATATATTTTATATTTGAGATTCTTCAAAATAGCCGCCCCTTTTGCCTTGATGACAGCTTTGCACACACTTGTCGAAAAAAACAAACAAAAAAACAACCCCAACCTTGAATGAGTTGGTGTTCTTAAAGTTTTGCCCCGGTAGTGTATATTGGACGCTTTTATCCAGGGCAACTTTACAGGAGCAATTATGATTAAGTGCCTTGCTCAAGGGCACATCGACAGATGTTCCACCTAGAGTTGGCTCAGGGATTGGAACCAGAGACTTTTCAGTTGCTGCGAACACTCTTAACCGCTAGGCTACCTGGTCACACTTCTCTTCTCCTTCTCTCTTCTTGTTGTTATTCAGTCAGTTGTTCTTTTCACTGTGTTTTCTTTGGCTTTTCTCTCCTTCCCTCTCCTTCTCTCCTTCTCTCCTTCTCTCCTTCTCTCCTTTCCTCTCTCCTTCTCTCCCTCTCCTCTGTTTTCTTTTTTGCTAGTTGTTCATTTAGTTCCTTTAGCAGGTCCACTGAACGGTCCGACCATCTTCATGGCTGCGTAGTTCTGGATGTGAGGAGACAGAGGGAGTTAAATAACACACACACACACACACACGAAGAATAAACACACACACACACACACACATATCCAACATCCCTATCTTACATTCAGACATACAACCCCACCCACCCTCCCCCTACACACATCCCTTCATCACTCACAGGGAAGGAGTAGAGGAAGACTCCGATGAAGAGGATGAGGAAGAAGAGGAGGATGAAGAGGAGGATGAGGAACTTGTATCTCCCCCACAGGATGTACTTCAACGTCTTGTAGGGAGAGGAGAACCACAGGAACGATGTCTCTGGACGTCTGGAGAAAAGAGAGAGAGAGGGGTGAGAAAGGGGGGAAGGGGATAGAGGGGAAGGGAGGGGAAAGAGGGGAGAGAGACGAGAGAGAAAAATATTCATCAGTATAACAGGACGTACTACAATGTCTTCAAAATCAAATCACATTTTATTGGTTGCATACACATATTTAGAAGATGTTATTGCGGTAGTGAAATGCTTTGTGTTCCAACAGTGCAGTAGGATCTAACAATACACAACAATACAAACACATCTAAAAGTACAATAATAGAATAAACAAATATAGAAATATTTGGACGAGCATTGTGGGAGTCCGGAGTATTGTGCATTGTGGGAGTCCGGGAGTATTGTGCATTGTGGGAGTCCGGCAGGTAGCCTAGTAGCCTAGTGGTTAGAGTGTTGGACTTGTAACCGGAGGGTTGCAAGTTCGAATCCCTGAGCTGACAAGGAAAAAAATCTGCTGTTCTGCCCCTGAACAAGGCAGTTAACCCACTGTTCCCCGGGCGCTGAAGACGTGGATGTCGATTAAGGCAGCCCCCCGCACCTCTCTGATTCAGAGGGGTTGGGTTAAATGCAGAAGACACATTTCGGTTGAAGGCATTCGGTTGTACAACTGACTAATAATGGTGACTTTGAGTATAAATACAGCGCATTCGGGAAAGCATTCAGTCCCTTTTCCCACATTGTGTTACGTTACAGCCTTATTCTAAAATTGATTAAAACAATTTTTTTCTCCTCATCAATCTACAAACAATACACCATTTTTTATGTACATTTATAAAAAACAACAACTGAAATATCACATTTACATAAGTATTCAGACCCTTTACTCAGTACTTTGTTGAAGCCCCTTTGGCAGCGATTACAGCATCGAGTCTTCTTGGATATGATGCTACAAGCTTGGCACACCTGTATTTGGGGAGTTTCTCCCATTCTTCTCTGCAGATCTTCTCAAGCTCTGTCAGGTTGGATGGGGAGCGTCCCTGCACAGCTATTTTCAGGTCTCTCCAGAGATGTTAGATTGGGTTCAACTCCGGGCTCTGGCTGGGCCACTCAAGGATGTGAATACTAGTCTTTTCATTTTTATATAATTAGCAAAAATAAATAATAAAAAAAAAAAAAAAATGATTTGTCATTATGGGCTATTGTTTGTAGATTGACAAGGGGGAAAAACGATTTAATACATTTTACGAATAAGGCTGTAACGTAACAAAATGTGGAAAAAGTCTAGGGGTCTGAATACTTTCCTAATGCACTGTATACATATACATGTGATGGGATGTATAGACATTATGGACAGTACAGTATGTGGATAGAATATTTAGGGAACAATGTCAACAATGGTACCATTTTTGGGAGCCTCTGTCAAATGTGCAGGGAACTTTTCGAGACTACAACATTTCTGGGAATACATAGACGGCGAATGAAGTAGACTGTCGTTCAACCAACGTGAATCAAGGCTCAGTAACTTTTAATTTTGACATGTTTGAAGATCAGAGGAGGACAGGTGAGGTACTCACTGTGGATCTTCTAGATGAGGGTTCATGTTGGGTTCATCTCTGCCCTGTCCTGCTGGTCTCTCATCCTGTTCCTGTTCTGAAACGATCTCTAGAGACATCTCCACTTTACCCTAGGGGGAGAGGGTGGAGGGAGAAGAGGATGAGGAGAAGAGAGATGGGGAGAGGGGGGAGGGAGAAGAGGATGAGGAGAAGAGGGATGGGGAGAAGAGAGATGGGGAGAAGAGGGATGGGGAGAGGAGGGATGGGGAGAAGAGGTAGGGAGAAGAGGATGGGGAGAAGAGAGATGGGGAGAAGAGGGATGGGGAGAGGGGGGAGGGAGAAGAGGATGGGGAGAAGAGGGATGGGGAGAAGAGGATGGGGAGAAGAGGTAGGGAGAAGAGGATGGGGAGAAGAGGTAGGGAGAAGAGGATGGGGAGAAGAGGTAGGGGAGAAGAGGATGGGGAGAAGAGGGATGGGGAGAGGAGGTAGGGGAGAGGGTGGAGGGAGAAGAGGGATGGGGAGAGGAGGGAGGGAGAAGAGTATGGGGAGAAGAGGGATGGGGAGAGGAGGTAGGGGAGAGGGTGGAGGGAGAAGAGGATGGGGAGAAGAGGGAGGGAGAAGAGGATGGGGAGAGGAGGGAGGGAGAAGAGGATGGGGAGAAGAGGGATGGGGAGAGGAGGGATGGGGAGAAGAGGGATGGGGAGAGGAGGGATGGGGAGAAGAGGGATGGGGAGAGGAGGGATGGGGAGAAGAGGATGAGGAGAAAAGAAAGGATGGGCATAGCACACCATTTTAAAGCAAACTATGAAGAAACTTGCTATTAAAAATAAAATAATCTTAACATGTATATTGACTTGTGTGTGAGCAGACTCTATATGTCTGTCTGTCTCTCTGTCTGTGTGTGTGTGTGTGTGTGTGTGTGTGTGTGTGTGTGTGTGTGTGTGTGTGTGTGTGTGTGTGTGTGTGTGTGTGTGTGTGTGTGTGTGTGTGTGTGTGTGTCTACTCACAGCAATTATCTTCTCCTCGTTGCTGTCACACACACACGGCCACCAGCCCTTGACCGTCTTCTGTTGGAACAGAGACACCAGTTTCTCCTGTCCCTGTGACAGTATGTCTAAGGTACACTTCTCTGGTGATTTAGCTGGTCGCTGCATGTGATGAAGATCCATCTCTAGACAACCTGGAGGAGGAAGAGAACATCACTCTATTGTACAATTGGAGAATGGTGGGGAGAGGGAGAACGAGATAAATGGAAGAGAGAGAGAGAGAGAGAGAGAGAGAGAGAGAGAGAGAGAGAGAGAGAGAGAGAGAGAGAGAGAGAGAGAGAGAGAGAGAGAGAGAGAGAGAGAGAGAGAGAGAGAGAGAGAGCGAGAGAGAGAGACAGAGAGAGACAGTGAGAGCGAGAGACAGAGAGAGAGAGTGAGCGCGAGAGACAGAGAGAGAGAGAGAGAGAGAGAGAGAGAGAGAGAGAGAGAGAGAGAGAGAGAGAGAGAGAGAGAGCGAGAGAGAGAGAAAGAAAGGGAGAGGGCTATAAAACGTAGAGAAACTAACATCACTCCCTTGCTTAGAACGTGCTGACAGCATTAGAATGTCCAAGCAGTAATAATTGAGAAGTTATCTATCAGTCTTCTGTAAACTGACACACACACAGGAACGTACTTACACAAGCACGGACGCGCACACGCACTGTTTTCACAGCAGATTAACTTGTAGATCAACTGTAAAAATGTCTACGGTGCAAGTAGCAGTGTGTGTGGTTCACGCAAGGGTTGAGATGGACAGAAACACACACACACACACACACATCAGGTTCCTATCAGTAGTGTGTTTTTACTGGTTCTGTACTTGTCATGTCCGAGATGACTAATGGGGCATTTAACAGACCTGTGGTTGAAAGAGGGATGGAGGGAAAGCGTAAAAGATGGAATGGAAAGAGACAGATATATTATGTATAGCGAGAGAGTGAGAGAGAGAGAGAGAGAGAGAGAGAGAGAGAGAGAGAGAGAGAGAGAGAGAGAGCGAGATTCAGTTGGAGTGAGCAAGTGTGATGGATACATACACCCCCCACACACACACACACACACAAACACACACACACACACACAAACACACACAAACACACAAACACACACACACACACACACAGTGTGTTACCGAGATGGTCGTCGAAAGAGAACTTGTCATTGTCCCAGATCTGGATGGTGATTTTAGGAGGAACCTTCGTCTCGTTCTTATCCAGACTCCAGAAGTGTTCCTGAAGGAGAGAGAAGAAGAAGATTATTAGATAAAGGAAGAGAAGAGGAGAAAGGAGGAGGAGGGGAGAAAAGGAAGAAGGAGGAGAAGAGGAGGAAGGAGGAGGAGGGGAGAAAAGGAAGAAGGAGGAGAAGAGGAGGAAGGAGGAGTAGAGGAGAAGAGGAGAAAGGAGGAGAAGAGGAGGAAGGAGGAGTAGAGGAGAAGAGGAGAAAGGAGGAGAAGAGGAGAAAGGAGGAGAAGAGGAGGAAGGAGGAGTAGAGGAGAAGAGGAGAAACGAGGAGTAGGAGGAAGGAGGAGTAGAGGAGAAAGGAGAAGAGGAGAAAGGAGGAGAAGAGGAGGAAGGAGGAGTAGAGGAGAAAGGAGAAGAGGACAAAGGAGGAGAAGAGGAGGAAGGAGGAGTAGAGGAGGAAGGAGGAGTAGAGGACGAAGGAGGAGAAGGAGGAGATGAGAAAGGAGGAGGAGATGAGAAAGGAGGAGAAGAGGAAAAAGGAGAAAGGAGGAGAAGACGAGGAGAGGAGAAATGAGGAGAAGAGGAAAAAGGAGAAAGGAGGAGAAGACGAGGGGAGGAGAAAGGAGGAGAAGAGGAAAAAGGAGAAAGGAGGAGAAGACGAGGAGAGGAGAAATGAGGAGAAGAGGAGAACAGACTGCATATTAACACCGAGTTGTCTCAACTGTCAGTACAATGTTACCTTCACTATAACACTACATCCACACTCCACTGCCAGACAGTGTCATTCTAGCCAGACACCATCGTGCCAGCAGGGTCTCTGACAGCAAGACTGATACGTACACATACTGGGGAGAAAATGACTTAGGCAATGATCGATATACTCCCCCAACACTGTCCAGATAATGAAGATTTCACAACTACACACTACAATGTGTTTAAATACACACCACGGCAACCACACAGGGATACACAGCGTAAACACAATGCAAACATTGGATCATTGGATGTATTTCCTTCGACTGACGTTTTATGTTGGAGCGTTTTTGGACGTTGTTTTGCTGCCAAATTGCCAAGTGGCATGTCCATCACAGATATAGTTACTCCACTTTTCCAACAACTAAACTGGGTGGGTACAGACTTGTCGTTGTCATGATGCTGAGTAGAAATACACTGATGTCCTTGAGAGCTGCAAGTGAGAGCAGGGTTTTGTCCCAGCTCAGTTCTAAAACACCTGATTAAAATAGTTGATTGTTGCGGACTTACCTTCCTGTTGAAGGTACAGCTGGTACGTAGTGGAAAGGGAACAGAAACCTCCGGTTGAAGTTACCCCTTCCCTCCCTCCCTCCCCTCCCCTCTCCTCTCCTCTCCTCTCCTCTCCTCTCCTCTCCTCTCCTCTCTCTCTCCTCCTCCTCCCTCCCTCCTCCTCCCTCCCTCCCTCCCCCTCCCTCCCTCCCTCCCTCTCCCCTCCCTCCTCCCCTCTCCTCTCCTCTCCTCTCCTCTCCTCTCCTCTCCTCTCCTCCCTCCTCCTCCTCCTCCCTCCCTCCCTCCCTCCTCCTCCTCTCCTCTCCTCTCTCTCTCCTCTCTCCTCCTCCTCTCCTCCTCCCTCCTCCCTCCCTCCCTCCCTCCCTCCCTCTCCCTCCCTCCCTCTATCTCCCTCCTCTCCTCTCCTCTCCTCTCCTCTCCTCTCCTCTCCTCTCCTCTCCTCCTCCCTCTCCTCCCTCCCTCCCTCCCTCCCTCCCTCCCTCTATCTCACCTTCCTATCGATGGTACAGAGTTGTTCAGCTGGTAGATAGTGGAAGGGGAACAGGAACCTCCAGTTGAAGTTACCCTCTCCTCCTAAAGAGCGATAGTGGACGTCTGTCTTCTGTTTATTGTCTTCGTGGCCGTGGAGCCACCTGCAACACAACAGGGTACATTCAGGATCACTGCGTTTCAAAACTGTTTTCGAGAGTTCACAACACATCCCAACCAAAAGTTTAAACTAACAGACCTTGGGAATGAGGGTTATTGTCATAACACTTGTTTATGCCATCTGAACTTGCAACAAGTAAGTTCTCATCTGCAGCAATATTCTGACAATTAGCACATTTGGTCATGTAATGTGGGATGTTTACGGCACATATCATTATTAACAGAAAACGAAGACCTACCCCTTGATGTAGATGTCACTCATCTTCTCCCCGGTCAGGCTGACATCATCCAGGATGACATCACTTGTGTTCCATATGATGCAACGCAGGTAGAACCTTGAAGTCAGAGGTAAGGGACAGTTAGAGGGACAGTTATAGGGACAGTCAGAGGGACAGTCAGAGGGACAGTTAGAGGGACAGTCAGAGGGACAGTTAGAGGGACAGTCAGAGGGACAGTCAGAGGGACAGTTAGAGGGACAGTTAGAGGGACAGTCAGAGGGACAGTCAGAGGGACAGTTATAGGTAAGGGACAGTTAGAGGGACAGTCAGAGGGACAGTCAGAGGGACAGTTAGAGGGACAGTTATAGGGACAGTCAGAGGGACAGTCAGAGGGACAGTTATAGGTAAGGGACAGTTAGAGGGACAGTTATAGGGACAGTCAGAGGGACAGTCAGAGGGACAGTTATAGGTAAGGGACAGTTAGAGGGACAGTCAGAGGTAAGGGACAGTTAGAGGGACAGTCAGAGGGACAGTCAGAGGGACAGTGAGAGGGACAGTTATAGATAAGGGACAGTTAGAGGTAAAGATCATCTGTTAAGATTTTATTAAATATCACATTGTGTCAAACTTTATTCAAACTTAATCTGAAGACTACCTACCTCTTGGCCTTGCGTGGTGTGATGTTGAAGGGAGGCCCAGGAGGGCCCTGGGACTTGGGGAAGACATCCACCCACAACTGCAGTCTCCCCTGATAGACAGCACAATAAACCAATCAGAGACCAGGGATTAGGTGTGACAGATATGCGTAGTCGACCAATCACAACCAAAAAGATGTAATACCTATTAGGGAACAGAACACTGTGAGCTTTCCTAACAGACGCCAAAAGTAGCTTGGAACAGTTGGATCAAGTTGGACTCAGCGTTCCAGCTACACACTTGTTTTTCTATGTCTGTGTGTTTATGTTTGTGTGTGTGTGTCTTTGTCTGTCTGTGTGTGTGTGTGTGTGTGTGTGTGTGTTTACATGTGTGTATATGTGTACGTATGTGTGTCTGTCTGTCTCTGTCTGTCTGTCTGTCTATCTGTCTGTGTATATTTGTGTGTGTATATATATGTGTATACGTGTGTGTATGTGTGTGTGTATATGTGTGTATATGTGTGTACATGTGTGTATATGTGTGTACATGTGTGTACATGTGTGTGTATATATATGTGTGTGTGTGTGTTTACCAACCTGTTCTATGTCAGGCTGTAGAGGACTAAGCAGGGGTCGTGTTTCCACGTGTTCAGGCACCAGCCCCTGTCTCCGCAGGATCAGAAGGGACAAACGTTCCACTAAGGGCCCCAGATGAGGGTTGGGGGGCTTTGCATCATCTGTAGAACACACACACACACACACAGGAGGATACAGGGCGTCACAAAACGGCAACTTGCTCCGTACGGATGTTGATGTTATGACATGTTCTGAACCAGTCACCCTGAGGACATGGCCTGAACCAGTCACCATTTGGACATGGCCTGAAACAGTCACCCTAAGGACATGGCCTGAAACAGTCACCCTAAGGACATGATCTGAACCAGTCACCCTGAGGACATGTCCTGAACCAGTCACCCTGAGGACATGTTCTGAACCAGTCACCCTGAGGACATGGCCTGAACCAGTCACCCTGAGGACATGTTCTGAACCAGTCACCCTGAGGACCTGGCCTGAACCAGTCAACATTTGGACATGGCCTGAAACAGTCACCCTGAGGACATGATCTGAACCAGTCACCCTGAGGACATGTCCTGAACCAGTCACCCTGAGGACATGTTCTGAACCAGTCACCCTGAGGACATGGCCTGAACCAGTCACCCTGAGGACATGATCTGAACCAGTCACCCTGAGGACATGTCCTGAACCAGTCACCCTGAGGACATGTTCTGAACCAGTCACCCTGAGGACATGGCCTGAACCAGTCACCCTGAGGACATGGTCTGAACCAGTCACCCTGAGGACATGGCCTGAACCAGTCAACCTGAGGACATGGTCTGAACCAGTCACCCTGAGGAAATGGCCTGAACCAGTCACCCTGAGGACATGACCTGAACCAGTCACCCTGAGGACATGGCCTGAACCAGTCACCCTGAGGACATGTTCTGAACCAGTCACCCTGTGGACATGTTCTGAACCAGTCACCCTGAGGACATGTTCTGAACCAGTCACCCTGTGGACATGTTCTGAACCAGTCACCCTGAGGACATGGTCTGAACCAGTCACCCTGAGGAAACGGCCTGAACCAGTCACCCTGAGGACATGGCCTGAACCAGTCACCCTGAGGACATGGCCTGAACCAGTCACCCTGAGGACATGTTCTGAACCAGTCACCCTGTGGACATGTTCTGAACCAGTCACCCTGAGGACATGTTCTGAACCAGTCACCCTGAGGACATGTTCTGAACCAGTCACCCTGAGGACATGGCCTGAACCAGTCACCCTGAGGACATGTTCTGAACCAGTCACCCTGAGGACCTGGCCTGAAACAGTCACCCTAAGGACATGGCCTGAAACAGTCACCCTAAGGACATGGCCTGAACCAGTCACCCTGAGGACATGTCCTGAACCAGTCACCCTGAGGACATGGTCTGAACCAGTCACCCTGAGGACATGGCCTGAACTAGTCACCCTGAGGACATGGCCTGAACCAGTCACCCTGAGGACATGTTCTGAACCAGTCACCCTGAGGACCTGGCCTGAACCAGTCACCATTTGGACATGGCCTGAAACAGTCACCATTTGGACATGGCCTGAAACAGTCACCCTAAGGACATGATCTGAACCAGTCACCCTGAGGACATGTCCTGAACCAGTCACCCTGAGGACATGGTCTGAACCAGTCACCCTGAGGAAATGGCCTGAACCAGTCACCCTGAGGACATGGCCTGAACCAGTCACCCTGAGGACATGGCCTGAACCAGTCACCCTGAGGACATGTTCTGAACCAGTCACCCTGTGGACATGTTCTGAACCAGTCACCCTGAGGACATGTTCTGAACCAGTCACCCTGAGGACATGGCCTGAACCAGTCACCCTGAGGACATGGCCTGAACCAGTCACCCTGAGGACATGTTCTGAACCAGTCACCCTGAGGACCTGGCCTGAACCAGTCACCATTTGGACATGGCCTGAAACAGTCACCCTAAGGACATGATCTGAACCAGTCACCCTGAGGACATGTCCTGAACCAGTCACCCTGAGGACATGTTCTGAACCAGTCACCCTGAGGACATGTTCTGAACCAGTCACCCTGAGGACATGGTCTGAACCAGTCACCCTGAGGAAATGGCCTGAACCAGTCACCCTGAGGACATGGCCTGAACCAGTCACCCTGAGGACATGGCCTGAACCAGTCACCCTGAGGACATGGCCTGCACCAGTCACCCTGAGGACATGTTCTGAACCAGTCACCCTGAGGACATGGCCTGAACCAGTCACCCTGAGGACATGTTCTGAACCAGTCACCCTGAGGACATGGCCTGAACCAGTCACCATGAGGACATGGTCTGAACCAGTCACCCTGAGGAAATGGCCTGAACCAGTCACCCTGAGGACATGGCCTGAACCAGTCACCCTGAGGACATGGCCTGAACCAGTCACCCTGAGGACATGTTCTGAACCCCTGAGGACATGTTCTTAACCAGTCACCCTAAGGACATGTTCTTAACCAGTCACCCTGAGGACATAGCCTGAACCAGTCACCCTGAGGACATGGCCTTTCAAAATATGACTTCAGAACTGAGTACGTATTCAGCAGAAACGGACCGTTGTGTTTGAAATCATTTATTTAATTGTTAATCTAAAGGACCATCATCCATAAGTTTATAACAACACGGAGACTGACATGCACGCACTCACGTACGCACTCTCACTTGCACTCACAAACACACAGACTGACCGCCCGAGAGGAAAATCATAAGTGTTTCCAAATACAGCCAGACATCCAAGACAGAAAGTTTATGGTTTTGAACCTAGAGTCACCTCTCTTAGGGGAAGAAGCAAGGAGGAGGAGAGGAGAAGAGAGAGAGAGAGAGAGAGAGAGAGAGAGAGAGAGAGAGAGAGAGAGAGAGAGAGAGAGAGAGAGAGAGGATGAAACAAGATGGCTGATTGACAAGTGCCTGACGCACTGGTAACCGCGGTTACAGTGGAAACGGAGAGTGTCGGCGTTCTACTGTAACTGAAGAGCTCACCGCGGTGTTGTCGTTGGCACACACACACACACCGCTTTGCCGTAAATCACCAAAATGGCAACCATGACCTTGGTAAGACGAATGACGTCCTACATAGAGTACAGTACCATAGAGTAAAAGACTGGCCCAGACAGTTGGTATCTGTTAGAACCACAGGGAAGAGGAACAGGAGGGAGGGGGAGGACATGAGGGAGGAAAGGAGGGAGGACATGAGGGAGGAAAGGAGGGGGAGGACAGGAGGGAGGAAAGGAGGGAGGGGGAGGACAGGAGGGAGGAAAGGAGGGAGGGGGAGGACAGGAGGGAGGAAAGGAGGGAGGGGAGGACATGAGGGAGGAAAGGAGGGAGGAAGGAGGGAGGGGGAGGACATGAGGGAGGAAAGGAGGGATGAAGGAGGGAGGGGGAGGACATGAGGGAGGAAAGGAGGGAGGGAGGGAGGGGGAGGGAGGACATGAGGGAGGAAAGGAGGGAGGGGGAGGGAGGGGGAGGACATGAGGGAGGAAAGGAGGGAGGAAGGAGGGAGGGGAGGGAGGGAGGGGGAGGACAGGAGGGAGGAAAGGAGGGAGGGGGAGGACATGAGGGAGGAAAGGAGGGAGGGGAGGGAGGGGGAGGGAGGACAGGAGGGAGGAAAGGAAGGAGGGGAGGGAGGGGGAGGACAGGAGGGAGGAAAGGAGGGAAGGGGAAGGACATGAGGGAGGAAAGGAGGGATGAAGGAGGGAGGGGGAGGACATGAGGGAGGAAAGGAGGGAGGAAGGAGGGAGGGGAGGGACATGAGGGAGGAAAGGAGGGAGGGGAGGGAGGGGGAGGACATGAGGGAGGAAAGGAGGGAGGAAGGAGGGAGGGGGAGGACATGAGGGAGGAAAGGAGGGAGGGAGGGAGGGGGAGGGAGGGGGAGGACAGGAGGGAGGAAAGGAGGAGGGGGAGGACATGAGGGAGGAAAGGAGGGAGGGGAGGGAGGGAGGGGGATGACAGGAGGGAGGAAACGATGGAGGGGGAGTACATGAGGGAGGAAAGGAGGGAGGGGTAGGGAGGGGAGGACATGAGGGAGGAAAGGAGGGAGGGGGAGGACATGAGGGAGGAAAGGAGGGAGGGGAGGGAGGGGGAGGACAGGAGGGAGGAAAGGAGGGAGGGGGAGGGAGGGAGGGGGATGACAGGAGGGAGGAAAGCGATGGAGGTGGAGTACATGAGGGAGGAAAGGAGGGAGGGGAGGGAGGGGGGAGGACATGAGGGAGGAAAGGAGGGAGGGGGAGGACATGAGGGAGGAAAGGAGGGAGGGGGAGGACATGAGGGAGGAAAGGAGGGAGGGGAGGGAGGGAGGGAGGGATGACAGGAGGGAGTGGGAGGGAGGGGGAGGGAGGGGGAGGGAGGGAGGGGGGAGGACAGGAGTGAGGAAAAGAAGGGAGGGTGGAGTACGGAAGAGAAAGAGGAGGACAGAAATAACTTGGTCATTAAGACCCTAGAGTTGAGGGGTCTCATCTCAACAGAGGGAGATAGAGAGGGAGGGACATAAAAAGAGAAGGATAGAAAGAGAGAGAGAGAGAGAGAGAGAGAGAGAGAGAGAGAGAGAGAGAGAGAGAGAGGGGGTTGAGGCCGTGGCGTAGAGTGATATACACACTGTGAATTTACACAATGTGTCAAAGGCATTGTACGTTTACACAGCCCTTCCTCTGCTACTACTGACACACACCGACACACACACACTCTCAGGGATGATATATGCCTTTTCTCCTCAGATTCAGTCTCTGCACCAAACCGACCCAGAACGGCCCGACCTCGTCTAATTTCGTGTGACCCGAAAACGGTTCGGGACGTCACACATCGTTGTATATATATATATATTTATTTTTTCTTTATTATTATTACTTTTCTAATATTTCTCTATTGTCTTTCTCTCTGCGTTGTTGGGAAGGACCAATAATAAGCATTTCACTGTTAGTCCACACAAGTATGTGACAAAAATGTTATTCAATTTATCATCGCCATACGCTGTCACACCTCAGGTCAGCAGCAGGGTATTCATGTCTCTGTCTCTGTCTCTCTCTCTCTCTCTCTCTCTCTCTCTCTCTCTCTCTTTGTGTCTCTCTCTGTGTCTCTCTCTCTCTGTGTGTGTCTCGCTCTCTCTGTGTCTCTCTCTCTCTCTCTCTGTGTGTCTGTGTCTCTCTCTCTGTGTCTCTCACTCTCTGTGTGTCTCTCTGTGTGTCTCTCTCTCTGTGTCTCTCACTCTCTGTGTCTCTCACTCTCTGTGTGTCTCTCTCTCTGTGTGTCTCTCTCTCTCTCTCTCTCTCTCTCTCTCTCTCTCTCTCTCTCTCTCTCTCTCTCTCTCTCTCTCTCTCTCTCTCTCTCTCTCTCTCTCTCTCTCTCTCTCTCTCTCTTACCCAGGTCAGCAGCAGTGTATTCATGTCCTCTGAAGAAGACTCTGTCCTGTTTGTAGACTGGTCTCCTGTAGTACCTCCTTTCACATAGTCTGACCAGCAGCTGAGATGGTTTCAACTGGTCTCTCCAACGGTTCACACCAGATCTGAGGAAGGAGAGGAATACATACTATCTTAAAGTCACAACAAACCGATGCCACCAGAGGAGGCTGGTGAGAGGAGGACAGATCAAAGTAACACCACTACAGGTCCCTGTCGTTACTAGGAGCTGTCCTCTCACACGCTCAAACATGCAGAAACTGACAAACAGTAAAAAAAAAAATAAAAAAAAGACTCACACAAACACACACACACACACCCACACACACCCACACACCCCCCACTCACAGGCAGTAGGACTGGGGTAACCCACAGCACGCTCCGTAGCGGGACAGGAATCTGTTCTCCAGATCAATAACGGTCTCTCCAATCTTCTCGTCTTTAGTCAACATGTCATAATCATACAGCTGGATCCTCAGGTCCTTCTCTACGGGCAGGGAGCAGGAAAGCTCAAACAACCTGGAATAGAGGAAACATCAGCCTTAATAACAGCTACGTGAGAGGTTATAAACATGTCATGACCACTTTAAAAATATCCTTAAGTCTTTCTCTACAGGCAGGGACCTCAGCTCAAACAACCTGGGACGAAAGAGTTTAACATCCATCATAGACAGTTAGCTACATAAGAGGTTATAACATCCGTCATAGACAGTTAGCTACAAAAGAGGTTATAACATCCATCATAGAGAGTTAGCTACATAAGAGGTTATAAAATCAGTCATAGACAGTCAATTGACATCATGAACATCCGGAAAAGAAACAATGACTCTATCAGCCAGCTCTGTTACTGTAGACCATGTCTCTGTTCTGTTACTGTGTTACTGTAGACCATGTCTCTGTTCTGTTACTGTGTTACTGTAGACCATGTCTCTGATCTGTTACTGTAGATCATGTCTCTGATCTGTTACTGTGTTACTGTAGACCATGTCTCTGATCTGTTACTGTGTTACTGTAGACCATGTCTCTGATCTGTTACTGTGTTACTGTAGACCATGTCTCTGATCTGTTACTGTGTTACTGTAGATCATGTCTCTGATCTGTTACTGTGTTACTGTAGACCGTGTCTCTGATCTGTTACTGTGTTACTGTAGACCATGTCTCTGATCTGTTACTGTGTTACTGTAGACCGTGTCTCTGATCTGCTACTGTGGTACTGTAGACCATGTCTCTGATCTGTTACTGTGTCACTGTAGACCATGTCTCTGATCTGTTACTGTAGACCGTGTCTCTGATCTGTTACTGTGTTACTGTAGACCATGTCTCTGATCTGTTACTGTAGACCATGTCTCTGATCTGTTACTGTAGACCATGTCTCTGATCTGTTACTGTGTTACTGTAGACCATGTCTCTGATCTGTTACTGTAGAGTGTGTCTCTGATCTGTTACTGTGTTACTGTAGACCGTGTCTCTGATCTGTTACTGTGTTACTGTAGACTGTGTCTCTGATCTGTTACTGTGTTACTGTAGACCATGTCTCTGATCTGTTACTGTGTTACTGTAGACTGTGTCTCTAATCTGTTACTGTGTTACTGTAGACCATGTCTCTGATCTGTTACTGTGTTACTGTAGACCATGTCTCTGATCTGTTACTGTGTTACTGTAGACCGTGTCTCTGATCTGTTACTGTGTTACAGTAGACTGTGTCTCTGATCTGTTACTGTAGATCATGTCTCTGATCTGTTACTGTGTTACTGTAGACCATGTCTCTGATCTGTTACTGTGTTACTGTAGACCATGTCTCTGTTCTGTTACTGTGTTACTGTAGACCGTGTCTCTGATCTGTTACTGTGTTACTGTAGACCGTGTCTCTGATCTGTTACTGTGTTACAGTAGACCGTGTCTCTGATCTGTTACTGTAGACCATGTCTCTGATCTGTTACTGTGTTACTGTAGACCATGTCTCTGATCTGTTACTGTGTTACTGTAGACCATGTCTCTGATCTGTTACTGTGTTACTGTAGACCATGTCTCTGATCTGTTACTGTGTTACTGTAGACCATGTCTCTGATCTGTTACTGTGTTACTGTAGACCATGTCTCTGATCTGTTACTGTGTTACTGTAGACCATGTCTCTGATCTGTTACTGTGTTACTGTAGACCATGTCTCTGATCTGTTACTGTGTTACTGTAGACTGTGTCTCTGATCTGTTACTGTAGATCATGTCTCTGATCTGTTACTGTGTTACTGTAGACCATGTCTCTGATCTGTTACTGTGTTACTGTAGACTGTGTCTCTGATCTGTTACTGTAGACCATCTCTGATCTGTTACTGTGTTACTGTAGACCATGCCTCTGATCTGTTACTGTGTTACTGTAGACCGTGTCTCCCTCATTGGTTTGAGTGTAGTGACCCCTACTGGTGAAGAGATGTTACAACAACTGACAGAGAGGGACGCAAGAGAGAGCGAGAGAGGACACAGAGAGAGAGAGAGAGAGAGAGAGAGAGAGAGAGAGAGAGAGAGAGAGAGACAAAGAGAGAGAGAGAGAGACAAAGAGAGAGAGAGAGAGAGAGAGAGAGAGAGAGAGAGAGAGAGAGAGAGAGAGAGAGACAGAGACAGAGAGAGAGAGAAAATAAATGGTATGACATACTTTCCAAACACAGGGTCCAGTGTGCAGGGTAGGTAGTTGTCATGGTCGTTGATGGACTTGTTGCCCAGAGTGATTTTCACATACGGATCACACTGCAGGACAGGAGACAAACACACATAACAGGCTAGTTGTGTTATCTGTAGACATAGCTGTGGCTTGGCTTGGTTCTCGCCTTTCTGTTGGGCGTCTTCAGGCTGTAGTCCGGTGGCCTGGAGGACTTATCCATTCCTCCGACCCTCCCTAGATCCCTTCTTACCTTTCTGTTGGGCGTCTTCAGGCTGTAGTCCGGTGGCCTGGAGGACTCATCCATTCCTCCGACCCTCCATAGATCCCTTCTTACCTTTCTGTTGGGCGTCTTCAGGCTGTAGTCCGGTGGCCTGGAGGACTCATCCATTCCTCCTAGCCTCCCTAGATCCCTCCCTCCCTAGATCCCCTTCTTACCTTTCCGTTGGCGTCTTTAGGTTGAAGTCCGGTGGCTTGTATGACGTAGACTCTGACCAGACACTCTTCAATGCCGTTGGAGGGTAGCTGACGGAACTGTCTGGGAGGCGCGGTGGTCGAGGGGTCCTCCGGGAGAGAGTAGATCTTGAACATACCCTGTGGAAAGGGGGTTATTTGTCGGGGTGGAGAAGAGATGGGGAGAGGAAGAGTGTTTAAAATTGGTTTTTAAAAAAAATATATATTTTAGAGGGCCGAATAATTTTCTATAATGATTGACATATGTGTAGACGGTCTCTGAGCTATAAGGATCCTTTGCCCTTGACTAGAAGGGTCCTCGACCTCGTCCTGGTTTAACCCACGTTATACCCCCCTAAATGATGACCCTTAACCTCTGACACCTAACCCCTCTCTTACCTTGAACTCTTCTACAATAAAAAGGTCCTCTCCTTTGTCTTGGTTCTTGCCGTTCTACAGCCTATCCCCTGAGCTATAGCCCCTAACCTCTCACCTTGAACTCTCCGACTATAGAAGGGTCCTCTCCTTCATCCTGGTTCCTCCCACGGTACAGCTTGAAGGTCTGGCAGAAGTCTGACAGCCTCTCAAATCCCTCTATCTTCTCCAATGGCCTGTCGTACACCTAGAGTAGAGGAGAAGAGGTTGAGGAGGAGGAGAGGAAGAGAGCGAAATTAGAAATGAGAGAGAGAGGGACAGAGACAGAGAGACAGAGAGAGAGAGAGAGAGAGAGAGAGAGAGAGAGAGAGAGAGAGAGAGAGAGAGAGATAGATAGATAGACAAAGAGAGAGAGAAGAGAGAGACAGAGACAGACAGAGAGACAGAGAGACAGAGAGAGGGATGAAGTGAGAGCAGAAATGCTGTGAGTGTGTATACTTGGATAGATGACAGAGCTTGTGTGTTTTTATATTCACGTCTGTGATATAAACAATTACATCTAATGAAAACAGTTTTTTTTTCTATTTCTGACCATTTAAAGTTACAACCCAACGGTGTTGTTGGACTCCAAGCCACTGCCATGCTGCATACGTGACATTTACTGTTGAGTGGGTCTTGGAAACAAACTTGATCCAACAACAACACACAAACATACACACACATGCACACACACACACACACACACACACACACAAACAAACACATTAGGTCTTTAAAGCAGACTTGATCCAATATGGGTGGAATTAGTCTGGATGAAGTTCAGGTATGATGTCATGCAGAGTGGATGAGGTTCAGGTATGATGTCATGCAGAGTGGATGAGGTTCAGGTAGGATGTCATGCAGTGTGGATGAGGTTCAGGTATGATGTCATGCAGAGTGGATGACGTTCAGGTATGATGTCATGCAGAGTGGATGAGGTTCAGGTATGATGTCATGCAGAGTGGATGAGGTTCAGGTAGGATGTCATGCAGAGTGGCTGAGGTTCAGGTATGATGTCATGCAGAGTGGCTGAGGTTCAGGTAGGATGTCGTGCAGTGTGGATGAGGTTCAGGTATGATGTCATGCAGAGTGGATGAGGTTCAGGTATGTTGTCATGCAGAGTGGATGAGGTTCAGGTATGATGTCATGCAGAGTGGATGAGGTTCAGGTATGATGTCATGCAGAGTGGATGAGGTTCAGGTAGGATGTCATGCAGAGTGGCTGAGGTTCAGGTATGATGTCATGCAGAGTGGCTGAGGTTCAGGTAGGATGTCGTGCAGTGTGGATGAGGTTCAGGTATGATGTCATGCAGAGTGGATGAGGTTCAGGTATGATGTCATGCAGAGTGGATGAGGTTCAGGTATGATGTCATGCAGAGTGGATGAGGTTCAGGTATGATGTCATGCAGAGTGGATGAGGTTCAGGTATGATGTCATGCAGAGTGGATGAGGTTCAGGTAGGATGTCATGCAGAGTGGATGAGGTTCAGGTATGATGTCATGCAGAGTGGATGAGGTTCAGGTATGATGTCATGATGTTATTGCTGTGATGATGACTGCTTGTCTGTGAGGTGACACACTAGTCCCAAAGATTAGAGACTCATACGACTCCCTCTCTCTGAGAGTGTGTGTGTGTCGGTGTGTGTCAGTAGTAGCAGAGGAAGGGCTGTGTAAACGTACAATGCCTTTGACACATTGTGTAAATTCACAGTGTGTATATCACTCTACGCCACGGCCTCAACCCTCCCTCTCCCTCTCTCTCTCTCTCTCTCTCTCTCTCTCTCTCTCTCTCTCTCTCTCTCCCTCCCTCCCTCCCTCCCTCCCTCCCTCTCCCTCCCTCTCTCTCTCTCCCTCTCCCTCTCCCTCTCTCTCTCTCTCTCTCTCTCTCCCTGTCTCCCTCTCTCTCTCTCCCTCTCCCTCTCCCTCCCTCTCCCTCCCTCTCTCTCTCTCTCAGAGCTGGATCAGTGTCAGGTATAGATTGAGAGCGCTGGAAAATGGAACCCAAGTTGGATGAAGTGTGGGAGAAAGGGTGAGGTTAAGCAGACGGAGGGGGTGAGTCGAAGGGCGTGGGAGAAAGGATGAAGGGTGAGAAAATAGGAGGAGATGAGAAAGGAAAAAAAATGAGGGGGTGAGGGGCTGGAAAGAGTTGCTCACTACCAAGGGACACAACAGAGGCATACCAGAACAGGGTGAGGGATGGGGGGGCGGAACGGGTGAGTAGAGGGGTGAGGGCGGCTGGCTGTCTGGCGTCTGGGAATGATGACGGAATAACGTTCCCTATCTATCCCCCTGCGGTATCCCCCAAATGGAATCCTCGGAAAGTTGGGAAAGTCATAGCATTTACTTTGATATATGTGTGTCTTCTACTAAAGGGACAGGGGAAGGATAAAGAGGGTGAGAGGTGAAGAATGGAAATATGGGAGAGGTGACATGTATATACATTGGTCCTGTGTGGTTCAGATAGTAGAATGTGGTTCAGATGGCAGAACATGGTTCAGATGGTAGAACACGGTTCCGATGGTAGAACACGGTTCAGATGGTAGAACACGGTTCCGATGGTAGAACATGGTTCAGATGGTAGAACATGGTTCAGATGGTAGAACATGGTTCCGATGGTAGAACATGGTTCAGATGGTAGAACACGGTTCAGATGGTAGAACACGGTTCAGATGGTAGAACACGGTTCCGATGGTAGAACACGGTTCAGATGGTAGAACATGGTTCAGATGGTAGAACATGGTTCCGATGGTAGAACACGGTTCAGATGGTAGAACACGGTTCAGATGGTAGAACACGGTTCAGATAGTAGAACGTGGTTCAGATGGCAGAACATGGTTCAGATGGTAGAACATGGTTCCGATGGTAGAACATGGTTCCGATGATAGAACATGGTTCCGATGGTAGAACATGGTTCCGATGATAGAACACGGTTCAGATGGTAGAAGACGGTTCCGATGGTAGAACATGGCTCTTGCAACACCAGGACGATGGGGTGCTGATGATTGTAAGTCGGTTTGTATAAATGCACACACAATCATTAATTTCCTACCTGTAGTGTGTCACATCCCTTCTCCAGGTAGTTTCCACACTTGTTCCTCTCTCCGGTCGAAGCATAGAACTTACTCCACCAGTCCATCGCTTCCTCTTCCTGTTAGGGGACACACAGAGGTCAAAGGTTAGGGCAAAGGTTCAATGGGTGTGGGTAAGAAGAGGTCAGCCATGAGGTTGAACAAAAGTAAAGTATTTCGTAACGTGGTTAAATAATGTGTCGTATCACTTCTTTTTAAGTCGACAACATACCCCGCCCCCCCCAAAAGAAAATTACTTTATACACTTTACAGGACTGGGCTTTGTGTGAGGTTGTTCGAAGGCAAGTGTTTCTCTCGAGATTTACGCCCAGCCCAACTTACCCACTGTAACATCTGAGGGCAGCAGAGAAAAAAAAGGCAGAGCAAAAAGATTGATTAAAATCGTACCAACATCCAAATTGAATGTTATCGTGACACAACACGTTCAACGATGTGTTCACATTGGCAACGGTCTCAGCGGTGTACAGCGGGCTTAGTTGTTCAGGTTTTAATTTGGATAGATTTTGAGTCGACCACATGAGAATTGTATGACAGTTCGGGAATACAGACACTGGTCTGCGTGTGTTCGACATTTGTGCAGCAATCATCTTAGTTTGAGGATATTTATATTTTGAAACGACCACGAGGGAAATGACTGACATGAAGTGACTCTAGAGTTTTGAACACAGACACTGGTCTGTGTGTTTTGTCGAGAAGACGTTTTCTCACAGTCCGGTTGACGACATCGTCAAAGTCTCTGACGTACACAGAACAAGGACTACAAAGACCAGACACTCTCAAGGGACAGGTCAGCTAAAAACTACCCCTCACTCTCTCAAACATGTATGGCCGCACACACACACACACACACACACACACACACAACCGTCATGTCACTCCACACTCCGGCTGTCTCCACCCTGCGACCTTCAACCCTCACAGGAACAGAAGGTTCAAACACTCTCATGACGCAATACACACCTTTCCTTTTGTGTGTGTGTGTGTGTGTGTGTGTGTGTGTGTGTGTGTGTGTGTGTGTGTAGATGTAGAACAAAGGTCTCTCTCATGCCACAGGATGTGTGAGTGAATGAGTGACAAGTAGGATAACTTTTCTTCCTGCTAAGACATGGGACGGCTGGCACGCACACACACACACACACACACTCAAACACACACATTTCCATTCCTCAGAAGTGTGAGTTTTAGTGCTCCACGCGTGTCTGTGGTGCCAGGGACTGGTGAGAGGGGCGCCGCAAACCCAAGTCTGTGTGTGTGTGTGTGTGTGTGGGTGACGCCAGGACTGGCATGGTTCTGGATCTGGAGGCAATCAACAATGAAAAAAACAGGCAGGCGGCACGGTTTTTAGGGCAGACGTGTGTGTGTGTGTGTGTGTGTGTGTGTGTGTGTGTGTGTGTGTGTGTGTGTGTGTGTGTGTGTGTGTGTGTGTGTGTGTGTGTGTGTGTGTGTGTGTGTGTGTGTGGTGGTGACGTGACCTTCAGTGTGATGTAGAACTGATGAGATGGGCTACAATGAAGTCCACACATACAATTAGTTGGTGATAGATTGATTTGTGTTGTAACAGTGGTTTTACAGAGACTTGTCTACTGCTTATGCCCAGTCACACACACACACACACACACACACTCTCTCTCTCTCTCTCTCTCTCTCTCTCTCTCTCTCTGTCTCTCTCTCTCTCTCTGTCTCTCTCTCTCTCTCTCTCTCTCACACCCGACCGCAAGGCGCTACAGAGGGTAGTGAGTACAGCCCAGTACGTCACTGGGGCCGAGCTCCCTGCCATTCAAAATCTTTACACCAGACGGTAAGGTTGCAAGATAATAATCTAATCGGGATGCTTTACCAAATATTGCAAATTTACTTGCGATGTACACCGAATATAAATATAAACGCAAAACATGCAACAACAATTTAAACGACTTTACTGAGTTACAGTTCATATAAGGAAATCAGTCAATTTAAATAAATACATTAGGCCCTAATCTATGGATTTCACATGACTGGGCAGGGGTTGCAGGGCAGCCAGGCCCAGCCAATCGGAATGAGTTTTTCCCCACAAAAGAGCTTTATTATAGACCTAAATACTCCTTTTATTGTCCCCAGCACAAGGTGCACCTGTGTAATGATCATGCTGTTTAATAGGCTTGTTGATTTGCCACACCTGTCAGGTGGATGGATTATCTTGGCAAAGGAGAAATGCTCACTAGCAGGGATGTAAACAAATTTGTGCACAACATTTGAGAGAAATAAGCTTTTAGTGCGTATGGAACATTTCTGGGATTTTTTTTTCCAGCTCATGAAACACTAAATTCATATTTTTGTTCAAAACGCTTGGGTGAACTGTTGGAATCATAGAAATAAACTTTTTTTTATTCCGATTCATTGGTTGGTGTTGTTACAGATTGTCACGCCCTGGCCATAGAGAGCTCTCTTGATTTCTCTATGGTATGTTGGGTCAGGGCGTGACTTAAGTATTCTAGGGAACTCTATGTTGAGTTTTGAGTTGGTTCCCAATTAGAGGCAGCTGGTTGTCGTTGCCTCTAATTGGGAATCCTATTTAAGTTGGTTCCCTTTCCCACCTGTTTTGTGGGTTATTATTTGTGTTTGTATTTATGTGGGCCACACCTGCGTTACGGTCTGTTCATCATTTATTGCCAGTTGCACTTAATAAAAAGTATGTATACTGGAACCCTCGCTGCATTTTGGTCCGCTCCTTCCCAAGATCGTGACACGGATTGTGTTTTTTCCATTTATGTTTTGAGGTTGGACTTTTAGCACACAGAGCAAGTTTAACACATAACGTTTGCCGTCATCTCGTTAGTCAGTACCGAATGGGTTACACCTGTCCTGTCTTGTCCATCTCGTTAGTTGGAAGGTATTGCACCTGTGCTGGCCCAGGTGCTATTTAAGAGCGGCTGGCCCAGGTGCTATTTAAGAGCGGCTGGCCCAGGTGCTATTTAAGAGCGGCTGGCCCGGTGCTCCAGCTGTCTTCAGAGATGTGGAGGGTCAACACCTTTTAGTTGGCGCACCCGATTGGATTTCTAGACAAACATTCCTTTATCTGATCTCCCCTGTTTTTGTTTTAGCGGCACCATTTTGTTTTGCTTCCTGTCTTTAAGTTTGATGTGGGTTTTTCCTTTTGTTTGCCTCTTGAGTGGGCGCTCATGGTGGGTGTCTTCAAGGTCCCAGTTGTTGTTGCCAGGCAACTTTCAGCGTCTTTCAGAACCCCTCCTAAAAATCCACCTGTTTCATTTCGGGTTGTTGTCAGGGACTCTTTGTTAGTTCCCCCTTCTGTTTGAGCGACAATATTTTGCTTTCTTGCTGGGGAACGTAACAGTTGTTTGGCATGACAGGGTAGGAACTAAAGTGTTTTGTCAGAGTTTCCCCAGGGACCCCTTATTGCATTTGAATGTTACATATCTCAGTATTTTGTTTTTTTATTTCATACAGTCATTATTGCTCATCTATATCAAGGCTGTCAATAATTATGGGCCTGACTGTAACTGAGATTACCCCCCCAAAAAAAAAAAATAAAATAAGAGACAAGTAAAGACCGGGAAGGAAGAAATGAAAGTTGAATTTAGTTCCATAGTACTGGAGTCTTGCTTCACTGAGACGGGGGATCCAGAACTTTGACCAACATTCCTCCTCACCCTAAACCACACACATGCATACACTGGGGCAGGGTTTCACTCTCCATTAAGATGTAACAGTTTTAGGATATCATGTTTAAAGGCCTGGGTAAGATGGAAAACCCATCTAGCTGGAAGTGAATGGAGAATATCTGAGGAGAGACAGAGAGTCTGGATTAAAGGCCTGGATAAAACCCATCTAGCTGGTAGTGAATGGAGAATATCTGAGGAGATACAGAGTCAGAATTAAGTTGTTCCTTGTACAGTGATCTAAGGCCAGTTTTGTGATGTTAATAACTCTATTGGTTACGGTTTCGATAGGGAGAGTCATCTGATCCTGGGTCTGTGAATGGAATTGAGAATGCCCGAAACTTTAATTATATTCTTGAATTTGAATAAAAGTAGTAAACAGGATACAGAATTGCAATTCGAATTAAAGTAGTAAAGGGGATACAGAATTGCAATTCCAATTTGAAGTAAAGGCAAAATAATTGAATTCCGTTAAATTAAATTAAAATTCCTCTTCTATTCCGTATTCGTTATAGTGTAAACAAATATACATCTATAAAACATTAAATTATTAAATTAATCGTATTAATTAATTAATTAAATTAATCGTTATCTACGTATTGTTGAATGTTTTTTTTTTTTTTTTCAAACTCTTAAAATTAATGATCTAGGAAAACAAAACCTATATGCAAATATTCTAAGTTATAAAAATGTTATGACTCGCTTACGTTTCGTTCAACATGGGGGGAAAATACTACATTTCCCAGAATGCATTAGTTTAACCCTCAAGTTGACCCTGAGGCCTTCAAAAAGAAGTGTTAATATAATGGGCAATTCTAAGCACTAAGGTTAAAATAATATATTAACATTGTTTCCAGAGAAAAATGATATATTCTTTAGTATCTGGAAGTGTGACCTGTCAGATTCAATTAAGCTCTCTGGAATTTCTTCGAATTGCACTGAATAAACATTGTCCACACACGCCCACTCTTCTGTGAAGAGGGCACGGCAATGCCTCTTCCACCTCAGGAGGCTGAAAAGATTTGGCACCATTGAGAGAATTTTGACAGGCTGCATCACAGCTCGGTACTGCAAACTGTAGCAAAGGGTGGCTACTCTGAAGAATCTCAAATATAAAATAGATTTTGATTTGTTTAACACTTTTTTTTGGTTACTACACGATTCCATATGGGTTATTTTTATAGTTTTGATGTCTTCACTATTATTCTACAATGTAAAAAATTTTTTTTTTTTTAATTAAGAAAAACCTATGAATGAGTAGGTATGGCCACACCTTTGACTGGTACTGTACAAACACTGACACACCAACATACACACTCACTCATAGTAACACTGACAGTGACCTTAGGCAGTTTCTGTTCATATGAAATATTATGCAACTTGTTGCCATTGTGAACACACAGTCAACAAGCTGTTTCATACCTTCAATGTGAAAAAGGAGGATTTCAGAGGTTGCGTAAATTGGCAATAAGAATCACATGATCCAAAAAAAAAAGCCACAGTGAAGGCCTTTTCATTACAACACACAAGAACCATACTTATTCTGTCCGAATATGAATATGCACAAGACAATACATAGTGATTTACTGAGAGAGAGGAAAGGGTTCTGAGAAAAGATGAGAGGGAGAGAGGAGAGAAGAAGAGAGGGATAGAGAGAAGGATAGAGAGGGATAGAGAGAAGGATAGAGGGGGATGGAGAGAGGGATAGAGAGGGATAGAGAGAAGGATAGAGGGGGATGGAGAGAGGGATAGAGAGAAGAAGAGAGGAATGGAGAGGGAGCAAGAGAGAAGAGAGGGATGGAGAGAGGGTTGAGAGAGGGATAGAGAGGGATGGAGAGAGGGTTGAGAGAGGGATAGAGAGGGATGGAGAGAGGGGTGAGAGAAGAAGAGAGGGATGGAGAGAGGGGTGAGAGAAGAAGAGAGGGATGGAGAGAATAATAGAGAGAGATGGAGAGAAGGATAGAGGGATAGAGAGAAGAAGAGAGGGGTAGAGACGGATGGAGAGAAGAAGAGAGAGGGATAGAGAGAAGAAGAGAGGGATAGAGACGGATGGAGAGAAGAAGAGAGGGGTAGAGACAGATGGAGAGAAGAAGAGAGAGGGATAGAGAGAAGAAGAGAGGGGTAGAGACGGATGGAGAGAAGAAGAGAGGGATAGAGACGGATGGAGAGAAGAAGAGAGAGGTAGAGAGGGATGGAGAGAAGAAGAGAGGGGTAGAGAGGGATGGAGAGAAGAAGAGAGGGGTAGAGAGAAGGATAGTGGAGGATAGAGAGAAGAAGAGAGGGGTAGAGACAGATGGAGAGAAGAAGAGAGGGATAGAGACGGATGGAGAGAAGAAGAGAGAGGTAGAGAGGGATGGAGAGAAGAAGAGAGGGGTAGAGAGAAGGATAGTGGAGGATAGAGAGAAGAAGAGAGGGGTAGAGACAGATGGAGAGAAGAAGCTCATACGTACATGTTGGCTGGAGGAGCGAGAGATGTTAATAATTGCAGAACTGGTTCCGTCTGTAAACTACAACAAGAACCACAACCACAACACAACCACAACACAACCACACAAACTAGTGTTAGCACTAAGCAGGTTAGGGTTAGACTACAGTATTCACTTTTGACGACAAGTGAAACAGAATTTGTCAAAGTTAGCTTGCACTCTATACAGTATTCTTACAAGGCAAATGCACATACATTTAGACCACACACACACACACACACACACACACACACACACACACACACACACACACACACACACACACACACACACACACACACACACAAACACGTCAGAACAGCATTACATTCAATGGATGATGCCAGTCGGTCAGTCTTCAAAGAGAACACCCAAAACACGTATTCAATAAATACATGATCTATAAATTATCGTGATCGGACAGACAAAGACATTTTGTGTGTGTTGTAAACATTGATAACATTGAGAGAGATTGTTGGGTGTTCCTTTTGAGATACATCACGACAACAGCAGACAGAGAAACATAACTCGGATTAAAACATGACAGCAGCACATTAAATGGTTTTAGCATGAAACGTGTTTACATGATGCAGTTGTGAAGATGAGAACATTGGGAATGAAATTAGGGCATTGCTAGTTTTGTTGTCCAGCGCATGTGGGTGTAATCATGGAATTATGACAGAAAAGGGTGTAATCATGGAATAATGACAGAAAATTAGACCTAAATTAGTGTTGTTGTTGGTTTCTTACAAACAAAACACACAAAGAGCCAAATGAACAGTAAAATGACACCCTCAGGCGACCCTCAAGCCCTCACACTCTCAACAACCACTCGAAACAACCCTATCACCCTCCCAGGTTGCCTCAATATACTCCACCATCCAGTCTCCCTACTCTCCATTAGTCTGTAAGACACTTTGCTCATGGTGACTACACTTGAAAACCACTGCCAGTGTAGAGTGAGAGACTCCACCCACTGTAGAGAGACTCCACCCACTTTAGAGAGACCCCACCCACTGTAGAGAGACTCCACCCACTGTAAAGTGACTCCACCCACTGTAGAGAGACTCCACCCACTGTAAAGAGACTCCACCCACTGTAGAGAGACTCCACCCACTGTAAAAAGACTCCACCCACTGTAGAGAGACTCCACCCACTGTAGAGAGAATCCACCCACTGTAGAGAGACTCCACCCACTGTAGAGAGACTCCACCCACTGTAAAAAGACTCCACCCCCTGTAGAGAGACTCCACCCACTGTAGAGAGACTCCACCCACTGTAAAGAGACTCCACCCACTGTAAAGAGACTCCACCCACTGTAAAGAGACTCCACCCACTATCTAAGGCCAACAAGGATAAGAGACAATTAGTGTTCCCCCCCTTCGCAGAAACACACGCACAAGGCATCAAATTTTCCGGGCGGCATCGATGCCCCCCCTTGTGTGACTGTAATGCCCCATAAAAAAATCTGCCAAAGACTGTTCACACTTCATCAGTCTCTCATTCACAATTTGAGAAGCATTTCATAATATTCCCACCATGCCTCGAATTTCCCAGCAGCATCCCCCTTTTTTGTGGCCATAATTATGTTATGTTTCTCTCTAAAAAATCCATGCCTTTTGTGAGCAAAGTGGCCATTGTGCCCTTTGTGTTGAATAGAATTATAATTTCCTTCTCCCGGCGTCCAATTGTTGTGCTCCGATACACCTCTCACTCACATGGCTCTCTCAGATACCGAAATTCTTATTAGCCAATGCACGTCACATGATCAGGTCCTTCTCACAGGCATCTCAGCTAAGAAGTAGGCTACAAGTGAAGGCGGACACATCGGGGACTCAACTGCACGTGTCCCTCTTATCGAATTCCCGAGCCGCACATTGAAGATGTTAGAAGAACTGTCCCCATTTACTTTCCGTCAGACAACAAGATGAGTAACGAACAGCAAAACCACAGCCTAATGATCTGCAAAAGGCTGCTGCAAAAGATCAGAACATTTAGCTTAAAATGTTGATAAACTATTAGGCTATTTCTTCACCTTACAAGTACAGCAGTGTACGCATGGCAGTAGGCTATAAGAGCAAATGTTTCAAACCTAACCTATCTCCTAACCCTATCCCCCTAACCCTAAAACTAGCCCTATCTCCTAACCCTGTCTCCTAAACCTACCTCCTAACCCTATCTCCTAACCCTATCTCCTATCCCTAAAATGAACCCTATCTCCTAACCCTATTTCCTAACCCCTAAAACTAGCCCTATCTCCTAACCCTGTCTCCTAACCCTATCTCCTAACCCTGTCACCTAACCCTGTCTCCTAACCCTATCTCCTAACCCTAAACCCCTTAGAAATGTGACATTGTGGGGACTAATGTCTTCAGTTGGTCAAATGTTTGTTTACTATTCCTGTGGGACTTCTGGTCCCCTCTAGGATACTTAAACACGTCCACACACACACACAGTCCAGCTTAGAAATGATTTTCCAAACAGTAGCAGTGGGATCACATGTTCCTGCTGCTTTCCCTGTTTCCTGTACTCCCAGGAGTAAGTGAGTGTGTGTACGTGTGTGTATACGTGTGTGCGTCTGTCTAAAATACTATCCTATGCATCATTTCTTTTTGTTAAAAAATGAAATCAAATGTTGGTAGAACTGAGCATTGGAACGATGCATCATACAAAAACACACACAGATGTAAAAAAAAAAAAAAAAAGTATTTTGGGTCCCACAACCCCAAAGCCAGAGTTTGATGACAGCGCATTTTTGTCCTATTAAAACGGTCCCTTGGTGAGAAACCCTATGGCACCAGGGCTCTTAGTTTAGACAAGTCTGCACATACACACTGGTTTCCTCGGGTCTCGATGTGGTTGCAGGCCTCTCATTTGTGTGAACCCCAAATGAAGCTACTAAACTACAGTGCATTGGGAAAGTATTCAGACCTCTTGGCTTTTCCCACATTTTGTTACGTTACAGCCTTATTCTAAAATGGATTAAATACAATACAAATTCCTCATCAATCTACATACAATACCCCATAATGACTTCACAATACCCTATAACGACACAGTAAAAACAGATTTTTTTTTAATTTTTGCAAATGTATTCAAAATAAAAAAACAGAAATACCTTATTTACATAAGTATTCAGACCCTTTGCTATGAGACTCAAAATTGAGCTCAGGTGCATCCTGTTTCCATTGATCATCCTTGAGATGTTTCTACAACTTGATTGGAGTCCACCTGTGGTAAATTCAATTGATTGGACATGATTTGGAAAGGCACACACCTGTCTATATAAGGTCCCACCACAGTTGACAGTGCATGTCAGAGCAAAAACCAAGCCATGAGGTCGAAGGAATTGTCCGTAGAGCTCCGAGACAGGATTGTGTTGTGATGTGGGGAAGGATACCAAAACATTTCTGCAGCATTGAAGTTCCCCAAGAACACAGTGGCCTCCATCATTCTTAAACGGAAGAAGTTTGGAACCACCAAGACTCTTCCTAGAGCTGGCCGCCCGGCCAAACTGAGCAATCAGGGGAGAAGGGCCTTGTTCAGGGAGGTGACCAAGAACCTGACGGTCACTCTGATAGAGCTCCGGAGTTCCTCTGTGGAGATGGGAGAACCTTCTAGAAGGACAACTATCTCTGCCGCACTCCACCAATCAGACAGATGCCACTCCTCAATAAAAGTCACATGACAGCCGGCTTGGAGTTTGCCAAAAGGCAACTAAAGGACTTTCAGACCATGAGAAACAAGATTCTCTGGTCTGATGAAACCAAGATTGAACTCTTTGGCCTGAATACCAAGCGTCACATCTGGCGGAAACCTGGCACCATCCCTACAGTGAAGCATGGTGGTGGCAGCATCATGCTGTGGGGATGTTTCTCAGCAGCAGGGACTGGGAGACTAGTCAGGATCGGGAGAAAGATGAGCGGAACAAAGTACAGAGAGATCCTTGATAAAAACCTGCTCCAGAGCGCCTCAGGACCTGAGACTGGGGGCGAAGGTCCAACGTCCAACAGGACAACGACCCTAAACACACAGCCAAGACAAGGCAGGGGTGGCTTCAGGACAAGTCTCTGAATGTCCTTGAGTGTCCCAGCCAGAGCCCGGACTTGAACTTGATCGACATCTCTGGAGAGACCTGACAATAGATGTGCAGCGATACTCCCCATCCAACCTGACATAGCTTGAGAGGGTCTGCAGAGAAGAATGAGAGAAACTCCCCAAATACAGGTGTGCCAAGCTTGTAGCATCATACCCAAGAAGACTCAAGGCTGTAATCGCTGCCAAAGGGGCTTCAACAAAGTATTGAGTAAAGAGTCTGAATACTTTCTGAATGCACTGTATATGGAATTGTTTTAAGAAGGTCATACCAAAGATCATTAGTCTTATGTGGGCAGAAAGCTTAAATTATTGTTAATCTAACTGCACTGTCCAATTTACAGTAGCTATTACAGTGAAAGAATACCATGCTATAGTTTAACACTTTTATCACAGCAACTGGTTTAATACATTCACCTCTGAAGGTAAATAATGTACCTTTACATTGAGTAATCTTGCTCTGATTTGTCATCTGTTAACTAACCATATGAAACTACGAGGTAGACTACTGTTGTGTTAACTAACCATATGAAACTACGAGGTAGACTACTGTTGTGTTCACTAACCATATGAAACTAAGAGGTAGACTACTGTAGTGTTAACTAACCATATGAAACTAAGAGGTAGACTCCTGTAGTGTTAATAACTAACCATATGAAACTAAGAGGTAGACTCCTGTAGTGTTAACTAACCATATGAAACTACGAGGTAGACTCCTGTAGTGTTAACTAACCATATGAAACTACGAGGTAGACTACTGTAGTGTTAACTAACCATATGAAACTAAGAGGTAGACTCCTGTAGTGTTAATAACTAACCATATGAAACTAAGAGGTAGACTCCTGTAGTGTTAACTAACCATATGAAACTACGAGGTAGACTCCTGTAGTGTTAACTAACCATATGAAACTACGAGGTAGACTACTGTAGTGTTAACTAACCATATGAAACTAAGAGGTAGACTCCTGTAGTGTTAATAACTAACCATATGAAACTACGAGGTAGACTCCTGTAGTGTTAACTAACCATATGAAACTAAGAGGTAGACTCCTGTAGTGTTAATAACTAACCATATGAAACTACGAGGTAGACTCCTGTAGTGTTAACTAACCATATGAAACTAAGAGGTAGACTCCTGTAGTGTTAATAACTAACCATATGAAACTACGAGGTAGACTCCTGTAGTGTTAACTAACCATATGAAACTAAGAGGTAGACTCCTGTTGTGTTAACTAACCATATGAAACTACGAGGTAGACTACTGTAGTGTTAACTAACCATATGAAACTAAGAGGTAGACTCCTGTAGTGTTAATAACTAACCATATGAAACTACGAGGTAGACTCCTGTAGTGTTAACTAACCATATGAAACTAAGAGGTAGACTCCTGTAGTGTTAACTAACCATATGAAACTACGAGGTAGACTCCTGTAGTGTTAACTAACCATATGAAACTACGAGGTAGACTCCTGTAGTGTTAACTAACCATATGAAACTAAGAGGTAGACTCCTGTAGTGTTAATAACTAACCATATGAAACTACGAGGTAGACTCCTGTAGTGTTAACTAACCATATGAAACTACGAGGTAGACTCCTGTAGTGTTAACTAACCATATGAAACTAAGAGGTAGACTCCTGTAGTGTTAATAACTAACCATATGAAACTACGAGGTAGACTACTGTAGTGTTAACTAACCATATGAAACTAAGAGGTAGACTCCTGTAGTGTTAACTAACCATATGAAACTAAGAGGTAGACTCCTGTTGTGTTATTATTATGAAATTAAGAGGTAGACTCCTGTTGTGTTATTATGAAATTAAGAGGTAGACTCCTGTTGTGTTATTATGAAATTAAGAGGTAGACTCCTGTTGTGTTATTATGAAATTAAGAGGTAGACTCCTGTTGTGTTATTATGAAATTAAGAGGTAGGGGGTAAAGCCTTGTCAGTGGTTGATTATCATAACGTTTAGCCTTACTCCTATGTGAACCCTACAAATGTTCTTGAAAACTTCCCTCTCCTGCTCTATGTCCATTGTCAGTGAACCAAAACTATATCCGTCCAGCGTCTTAGATTGTCTCAATGTCTGTGTGTAGATTAGTTTAGACGAAAACGTGACAAGGCTAGAGGAAAATAAATGTGTAAGTGCCATTTGTGTGTGTGTGTGTGTACAAACAGGAGCGTAACTAAACACGCTCCGACAATGATGATGCGGCCCATATTTCTGCAGATGGTGGTCATTGTAGAAACCGCAAGACTCGAGGTCGTCTCCACCCGTTAAAACTCTCCCCCTCTCTCTTTCTCTCTCCTTCTCTCTTCACTCTCTCCCCTCTCTCTCTTTCTCTCCCACTGTCTCTCCCCCTGTCTCTCCTTTCTCTCTCTCTCTCTCTCTCTCTCTCTCTCTCTCTCTCTCTCTCTCTCTCTCTCTTTCTTCATCCCTTGTTTCTTCCCTTTATCCAATGATTTAAACACACAGAGACAAGAGGGTTACAACTGGAACATGGAAACCATTTTCCAATCTCCTTAATCCTTCTCAAATCTCTTCTTTTATTCTCCAAAATCTCTCCTTTTCTTTCCTCTTCTGGCATTCCCTATATTGTTTGTATTTTAGTAGGTCATCACGCTGGGGAATTGACAATATCTCTGGTTGTTACTCAGTCTGTTTGTATTTTAGTAGGTCGTCACGCTGAGGAATTGACAATATCTCTGTTTGTTACTCAGTCTGTTTGTATTTTAGTAGGTCGTCACGCTGGGGAATTGACAATATCTCTGGTTGTTACTCAGTCTGTTTGTATTTTAGTAGGTCGTCACGCTGGGGAATTGACAATATCTCTGGTTGTTACTCAGTCTGTTTGTATTTTAGTAGGTCGTCACGCTGAGGAATTGACAATATCTCTGGTTGTTACTCAGTCTGTTTGTATTTTAGTAGGTCGTCACGCTGGGGAATTGACAATATCTCTGGTTGTTACTCAGTCTGTTTGTATTTTAGTAGGTCGTCACGCTGGGGAATTGACAATATCTCTGGTTGTTACTCAGTCTGTTTGTATTTTAGTAGGTCGTCACGCTGGGGAATTGACAATATCTCTGGTTGTTACTCAGTCTGTTTTGTATTTTAGTAGGTCGTCACGCTGGGGAATTGACGATATCTCTGGTTGTTACTCAGTCTGTTTGTATTTTAGTAGGTCGTCACGCTGGGGAATTGACAATATCTCTGGTTGTTACTCAGTCTGTTTGTATTTTAGTAGGTCATCACGCTGGGGAATTGACGATATCTTTGGTTGTTACTCAGTCTGTTTGTATTTTAGTAGGTCGTCACGCTGAGGAATTGACAATATCTCTGGTTGTTACTCAGTCTGTTTGTATTTTAGTAGGTCGTCACGCTGGGGAATTGACAATATCTCTGGTTGTTACTCAGTCTGTTTGTATTTTAGTAGGTCGTCACGCTGGGGAATTGACAATATCTCTGGTTGTTACCCAGTCTGTTTGTATTTTAGTAGGTCGTCACGCTGGGGAATTGACAATATCTCTGGTTGTTACTCAGTCTGTTTGTATTTTAGTAGGTCGTCACGCTGGGGAATTGACAATATCTCTGGTTGTTACACAGTCTGTTTGTATTTTAGAAGGTCGTCACACTGGGGAATTGACGATATCTCTCGTGGTTACCCTCTGTTTTGACTTTCCAACCAATGAGCTGGTCACTTTTAAGAGAACTAATCTCCATGTTCACTTCCAGGCCAAACTTATAGTTTCTAGCCACCTGAATAGCCGAGCTGTCTGGCCACAAAATCAAGAAGGAAATACCGGAGGAGAGTCTATCTACCACGTACTAGTGTCCTCGTCACACAGGCAAATCTGTAACCTTTTGTGCCAATCTCCGCTTCAGGGCCATACAATGGCAACAGTACCTTTCTGTTCTGCAGGCCTTAACATGGCAACAGTACCTTTCTGTTCTGCAGGCCTTACCATGGCAACGGTACCTTTCTGTTCTGCAGGCCTTACCCTGGCAACGGTACCTTTCTGTTCTGCAGGCCTTACCATGGCAACAGTACCTTTCTGTTCTGCAGGCCTTAACATGGCAACAGTACCTTTCTGTTCTGCAGGCCTTACCATGGCAACGGTACCTTTCTGTTCTGCAGGCCTTAACATGGCAACAGTACTTTTCTGTTCTGCAGGCCTTACCATGGCAACAGTACCTTTCTGTTCTGCAGGCCTTACCATGGCAACGGTACCTTTCTGTTCTGCAGGCCTTACCCTGGCAACGGTACCTTTCTGTTCTGCAGGCCTTACCATGGCAACAGTACCTTTCTGTTCTGCAGGCCTTACCATGGCAACAGTACCTTTCTGTTCTGCAGGCCTTACCATGGCAACAGTACCTTTCTGTTCTGCAGGCCTTACCATGGCAACAGTACCTTTCTGTGCTGCAGGCCTTACCATGGCAACGGTACCTTTCTGTTCTGCAGGCCTTACTATAGCAACGGTACCTATCTGTTCTGCAGGCCTTACCATGGCAACAGTACCTTTCTGTGCTGCAGGCCTTACCATGGCAACAGTACCTTTCTGTTCTGCAGGCCTTACCATGGCAACAGTACCTTTCTGTTCTGCAGGCCTTAACATGGCAACCGTGCCTACTATAGATCCAATTCTTCCAATGTTTCCCTCACACTGTCACGTCACCGGTCCCTCTGGGTCCAGGCTTGCCAAAAGGACTTCCTAAACCAGCCTCACTGTGGCAATAATGTCATAATGTATGACTATATGACCCAGCAGCCCTGAAGTAAAGGCAACCCCCAGCCAATCACTAAGGCAGTCCCTGACCTAACTACCATGGCAACAGAACCTACTGTATGACCCAATTCTGCCATCATAGTGTCATGCCAAAGGTACATCTGTGTCCAGGCCTGCCAGTTCTTCCCTGACTATCCACACCAGCCCTGAAGAACAGGCAACCCCATAACCACAGGACTTTACTACAGTACAATACCATGGCAACAGAACCTACTGTATGACCCAATGTTGCCATAACACGGTCACGCCACCGGTACCTCTGGGTCCAATAGGAACACATTCCAGGTCATAGTTAGTTTATAGTCTTTGTAGTCTGGTCGAGGTGCACATATATACTGTAGAACCAGGGTCATGGAGAGATAGGACCAGGGTCATGGAGATATACTGTAGGACCAGGGTCATGGAGATATACTGTAGGACCAGGGTCATGGAGCTATACTGTAGGACCAGGGTCATGGAGATATACTGTAGGACCAGGGTCATGGAGATATACTGTAGAACCAGGGTCATGGAGAGATATGACCAGGGTCATGGAGATATAGGACCTGGGTCATGGAGAGATACTGTAGGACCAGGGTCATGGAGCTATACTGTAGGACCAGGGTCATGGAGATATACTGTAGGACCAGGGTCATGGATATATACTGTAGAACCAGGGTCATGGAGATATACTGTAGGACCAGGGTCATGGAGATATAGGACCAGGGTCATGGAGATATACTGTAGAACCAGGGTCATGGAGATATAGGACCAGGGTCATGGATGTATAGGACCTGGGTCATAGAGATATAGCACCAGGGTCATGGATGTATAGGACCTGGGTCATAGAGATATAGGACCTAGGTCATGGAGAGATTAGACCAGGGTCATGGATGTATAGGACCTGGGTCATAGAGATATAGGACCATATCAACACGGACACAGGTCAAAGGGAACATGTTGGAGAAAGATCAATGCCCACCGTCATCTTCTCCTGTATTTTTGTTTTAAGTTTGTTGGGATTGGAACACCTTGTGTGAAATACTCATGAAGTTGAATTGATTGATTGATTGATCAGTTGGTTGGTTGAGCAATTTTTGGGTTAATTTGTTGTTTGATTGACTGATTGATCGATTGGTTGATAGGTGACAGAGCCTACCTGTGAGGTGATGAGGGGTTCCTTGTCATCGATGTCGATCAGAACATCGTCACGAGGCGTCTGGACAATCTCCTCTGAATAACACATACAGCAGAAGGTTCATAAAGGACAATGGTGTGTGTTATGTTGTCTTATGTATCTTCCTTTTATCAACAAACACCATATTTTCTTTTTCGCCCGTTAAACTCAACTTCCTCCCTTTCCCCTACTGCTTTTATCTCTTCTTCCTCCAGCCACTCCTCCTCTCTCTATCCCTCTCTTACCAAGCTCGTCCTCATCCTCCTCCCCCTCTTCCTCAGGGGTACAGCGATAGTCCTCCAGGTTCCTGATGGTACACTGTCCCACCACCGGTTTCCTCCCAAACTGTCTGTTGTCTATGATCTTCAGAATGATAGGTGGCATATAAAGCTCCTCACAGGGCAGTCTCTGGAGAGAGGAGGAGAGAGGAGGAGGGAGGAGGAGGATGAGAGAAGAGGATGAGAGGAGGAGAGAGGAGGAGAGAGGAGGGGGAGAGGAGGAGAGAGAAGGAGAGAGGAGGGGAGAGGAGGGGAGAGAAGGAGAGAGGAGGGGAGAGGAGGCGAGAGAAGGAGAGAGAAGAGGAGAGGAGGAGGAGAGAGGAGAGAGGGTGGGACAGGAGGAGAGAGGAGGAGGATGAGGGAAGAGGAGGAGAGAGGAGGGGAGAGGAGGAGAGAGGATGAGGGGAGAGTAAAGGAGGAGGAGAGAGGAAGGGGAGGAGGTGGGAAACATCAAGATGAAGAGATAGGGGGAGGCAAATATTGCGAGTGAGAGGGGAGTTTGGAAAGAACAGATGATGAAATTAAGATGGATAATAGAGAGAGATGAAGACACAGTGTGATCCTGTCAGACATGCCGCTAGGAGAGCATTACCTTTCCCTGTTCTCTCATTCGATTGGATGTCTATTTTCCCTCCTCAGATTTGATTGGATATGCTGTGTAACTGTCTAAACAGAACATCAGTAAGCTCAGCCAGCCCAGGAACACGTGATCCCATGTCTAAGAGAGAAATGTCTAAGACTGGAAATGTTATTAAATTATGTTGTTTACGTTTTCTACACATCTCCATGCGGACACAGCCCTTCCAGGACGAGCATCCTGATCTCCACGCTTGACCTTTTGGAGGGAGATGTTTTGGGCAAAAACTGAGTCAGAAAATGTGCTGCTGGCTAAGAATGAAGTGAGAAGGGCACAGATAAGATTTGTTTTTGAGATGACCATTAAATAAGTTGACCGTCTTGAGGTCAAACCGAAAGCTTGTATCTACAGTAACTGTCTGGCTGTACTCTGTACATGTGGTGTTGGAAGTCATCAGGATCCTTCCTATTGGTCAAACAGATTCCTTACACTATTCTCTTTTATTATTTGTTATTTTTATTTGTTATTCTTATTTTTAAATGTTTTAAACTGCATTGTTGGTTAGGGCTTGGTAAGTAAGCATTTCACTGTTGTATTCGTCGCATGTGACAAATAAAAATTGATTTAATTTGATTTGTTTTGATAGAAGTACTTGAGTGTACTTAGAAGTACTTGAGTGAATGAAGTCTATTTTATTGTGGCTAGCTGATTAAGATCAAAGTCTGAATGAAACCACATCATAGAGGACCTCGTTAGAGACAGAGCAGGAGGAATGAGTTACCGTTATGGAGGGCCTCTCTCTCTGCCTGATGAGGACCGTTATGGAGGGCCTCTGTCACGCCTGCTCCCGCTCTTCCCCCCCCTGGCGCTCGAGGGCGCCAGGCTGCCCTGCTTGACGCACTCCTGCCTTCCCTCGTCACGCGCGTCAGCGATATTGGACTCACCTGGACTCACTCACCTGTTTATTACCTCCCCTGTATTTGTCAGTTCCCCAGCTCTGTTCCCCGCTGCTAAATTAATTGTATTTGTCTGTGTTACCCGTGTGCTGACGCTGTTCCAATCTCGTCCGTTCCTTATTAAATGTTTGACTCCCCCCTGTACCTGCTCCGCCTGTCCAGCGTCATCCCTGTGACAGGGCCTCTCTCTGCCTGATGAGGACTGTGTCCCAAATAGCAACTTATTCTCTATACAGGGCACTATTAGGGCTGACATCTATAGAGATAATGTAGGAACATACTGTTGAATAACACTGATTCTACATACTGTAGGAACATATTGGTGAATAGCACTGATTCTACATACTGTAGGAACACATTGGTGAATAGCACTGATTCTACATACTGTAGGAACATACTGTTGAATAGCACTGATTCTACATACTGTAGGACCAGATGGTTGAATAACACTGATTCTACATACTGTAGGACCAGATTGTTGAATAGCACTGATTCTACATACTGTAGGAACATACTGTTGAATAGCACTGATTCTACATACTGTAGGAACATACTGTTGAATAGCACTGATTCTACATACTGTAGGACCAGATGGTTGAATAACACTGATTCTACATACTGTAGGACCAGATTGGTGAATAGCACTGATTCTACATACTGTAGGACCATATTGGTGAATAGCACTGATTCTACATACTGTAGGACCAGATTGTTGAATAACACTGATTCTACATACTGTAGGACCAGATTGTTGAATAGCACTGTTTCTACATACTGTAGGACCAGATGGTTGAATAACACTGATTCTACATACTGTAGGAACATACTGTTGAATAGCATTGATTCTACATACTGTAGGACCAGATCGTTGAATAGCACTGATTCTACATACTGTAGGACCAGATCGTTGAATAGCACTGATTCTACATACTGTAGGACCAGATGGTTGAATAACACTGATTCTAGAACACAGGAAGGTCATTAGTCGGTTGTTGATTCTAGTTCTAAATCAAACTCAGTTTATCGGGTTTGAGGTAGCTAGTGAAAGCAAGGAGTACGGGCCTAGTGGTCGGTTTGGAACTGGGCCATGTGGATAAGGAGGCCAGGGTGAAGGGTAGGAGTGTAGAGGCTAGTGATGAAGGCAGGAGGTAAGGGGCTAGAGTGAAGGGTATGAGTGTATAGACTAGTGATGAAGGTAGAAGGAAGAGGCTAGTGATGAAGGTAGGGAGTAAGGGGCTAGGGTGAAGGGTAGGAGTGTAGAGGCTAGTGATGAAGGTAGAAGGAAGAGGCTAGTGATGAAGGTAGGGAGTAAGGGGCTAGGGTGAAGGGTAGGAGTGTAGAGGCTAGTGATGAAGGTAGGGAGTAAGGGGCTAGGGTGAAGGGTAGGAGTGTAAAGGCTAGGGATGAAGGCAGGGAGTAAGGGGCTAGGGTGAAGGGTAGGAGTGTAGAGGCTAGTGATGAAGGTAGGGAGTAAGGGGCTAGGGTGAAGGGTAGGAGTGTAGAGGCTAGTGATGAAGGTAGGGAGTAAGGGTTAAAGGCTTGAGATAGAAACTAGTGGTGGGTTTGAAACTAGGTCTTACCACGTCTATGAAGAGTGTGTTGATGTCAAAGTTGGGTTTCTTCTTTGTAGATCGTATGACACAGGACTGAACCATGCTGCCTCCACACTCCACCTGCAGGCTGGGAGAGGTAACGCTAGCTAGCTGGAAGCTCTTCAGGTTACGCACTCCCCATGCCAAGATCTGGAGAGGAGGAGAGGATGGAGAGAGAGAGAGAGAGAGAGAGAGACAAAGAGAGAGAGAGAGAGACAAAGAGAACGGATGGATGGAGAGAGAGAGAGAGAGAGAGAGAGACAAAGAGAGAGAGAGACAAAGAGAGAGAGAGAGAGAGAGAGAGAGAGAGAGAGAGAGAGAGAGAGACAGACAGACAAAATGGATGGATGGAGAGAGAGAGAGAGAGAGAGAGAGAGAGAGAGAGACAAAGAGAGAGAGAGAGAGAGAGAGAGAGAGAGAGAGAGAGAGAGAGAGAGAGAGAGAGAGAGAGCGAGAGAGAGACAGACAGACAGACAGACAGACAAAATGGATGGATGGAGAGAGAGAGAAAGAAGAGAGAACAGTATCTAAGTTACCTCTATAGAACAGGTTTGATACCGTGAGGAACCATGTAGATGTTGCAGTAGCAGTATAGTACAGTAGAAGTATTAGTAGTAGTATAGTATAGTAGTAGTATTTGTAGTAGTAAAGTATTATAGAAGTAGTATTAGTGGTATAGAAGTATAATACACTAGTAGTATGAGCAGTAGTATAGTAAAGTAGTAGTATTAATAGTAACATAGTAATATAGTACAGTAGTAGTATAGCAGTGTAGTGCAGTAGTAGTATAGTATATCACAATAGCAGTAGTATAGTAGTATAGCACAGTAGAATGATTAATAGTAGCATAGTATTATAGTACAGTAATAGTGTTACTAGTTGTAGTATACTACAGCAACAGTATGGTAGTATAGTAGTATTAGTAGTAGTATAGTATGTGTAGTACAGCAGTAGTATTAGTAGTAGTATAGTTGCACAGTACAGTAGTGGTATTAGTAGTAGTATAGCATTATAGTACCGTAGGAGTATTAGTGGTATGGAAAGTATAATATAGTAGTAGTACAGTAGTAGTATTTGTAGTATAGTAGAGTAGTAGTATATAGTATAGCACAGTAGTAGTAATAGTAGTATTATAATAGTATAGCACAGTAGTAGTATTAGTAGTAGCATAGTACAGTAGTAGTATACGTATTAGTATGGCATTATAGTACAGTAGTAAGAGTAGTATAGTAGTATAGCAGTGTAGTACAGCTGTATTAGTTGTAGTATAGTATAGTAGTAGTATAGTATGGTAATACTTTAGTAGTCGTATAATATTATAGCACAGTAGGAGTATTAGTAGTAGTATAATACAGCGGTATAGTAGTATAGTACAGTATTAATAGTAGTAGTAATATAGTACAGTAGTAGTATTAGTAGTAGTATAGCAGAATAGTAAAGTATTAGTATCAGAAGTAATATAGTAGTATAAAACAGTAGTATTATAGTATAGCACAGTAGTAGTATTAGTAGTACAGTACAGTAGTAGTATTAATAGTAGTATAGTACATTAGCAGGGTTACTAGTAGTGGTATAGTAGTAGATTAGTATACTACAGTAGTAGTACTAGTAGTAGTATAGTAGTATATGGCAGCAGTATGGTATTAGCTGTAGTATAGTACAGTAGTAGTATTAGTAATAGTATAGTAGTATATGACAGCAGTAGTAGTATAGTAATATAGCACAGTAGTAGTAGTATTAGTAGTAGTATAGTACAGTAGTAGTATTATTAATAGTATAGTAGTATATGACAGCAGTAGTAATTTAGTAATATTGTACATTAGTAGTATTAGTAGTAGTATAGTACAGTAGTAGTCTTAATAATAGTATAGTAGTATACGACAGCAGTAGTAGTGTAGTACAGTGGCAGTATTAGTATTACTATAGTAGTATTTGGCAGCAGAAGAATTAGCATTAGTATAGTACAGTAGTAGTATTAGTAGTAGTACAGTAGTAGTAGTATAGTATTGTGTGACAGCGGTAATAGTATTAGTAGTAGTATAGTACAGTCGTAGTGTTAGTAGTATTAGTAGTAGTATAGTACTAGTAGTAGTATAGTAGAATATGACAGCAGTAGTAGTATAGTACAGTAGTAGTACTAGTAGTAAAGTAGTATATGACAGCAGTAGTAGTATAGTAGTATAGTACAGTAGTAGTATTAGTAGTAGTATAGTAGCATACTACAGTAGTAGTAATAGTACAGTAGTATATGACAGCAGTAGTAGTAGTATAGTAGTATAGTACAGTAGTAGTATTAGTAGTAGTATAGTAGTATACTACAGTAGTAGTAATAGTATAGTAGTATATGACAGCAGTAGTAGTATAGTACAGTAGTAGTATGAGTAGTAGTACAGTAGTGTAGTCCAGTTGTAGTATACTACAGTAGTAGTTGTATAGTACAGTAGTAGTACTAGCAGTATAGTACAGTAGTCGTGTTAGTAGTAGTATAGTACATTAGTAGTAGTATAGTACAGTAGTAATATTAGTCATGGTATATTAGTATAGTACAGTAGTAGTACTAGCAGTATACTACAGTTGTCATATTAGTAGTAGTATAGTACAGTAGTAGTATAATAGTACTGTAGTATTAGTGGTAGTATAGTAGTATAGTATAGTTGAAGTAGAATAGCACCTCTATAGCAGTATTAGAAGTAGTATTATAGTACAGTAATAGTAGAATAGCACCTCTATAGCAGTATTAGTAGTAGTATTATAGTACAGTAATAGTAGAATAGCACCTCTATAGCAGTACTAGTAGTAGTATTATAGTACAGTAATAGTAGAATAGCACCTCTATAGCAGTACTAGTAGTAGTATTATAGTACAGTAATAGTAGAATAGCACCTCTATAGCAGTACTAGTAGTAGTATTATAGTACAGTAGTAGTAGAATAGCACCTCTATAGCAGTACTACTAGTAGTATTATAGTACAGTAGTAGTAGAATAGCACCTCTATAGCAGTACTACTGTAGTAGTAATATAGTACAGTAGTAGTAGAATAGCACCTCTATAGCAGTACTAGTAGTAGTATTATAGTACAGTAGTAGTGGAGAATAGCACCTCTATAGCAGTACTAGTGGTAGTAGTTATAGTACAGTAGTAGTGGAATGGCACCTCTATAGCAGTACTAGTAGTAGTAATATAGTACAGTAATAGTAGAATAGCACCTCTATAGCAGTACTAGTAGTATTATAGTACAGTAGTAGTAGAATAGCACCTCTATAGCAGTACTAGTAGTAGTATTATAGTACAGTAATAGTAGAATAGCACCTCTATAGCAGTACTAGTAGTAGTATTATAGTACAGTAGTAGTAGAATAGCACCTCTATAGCAGTACTAGTAGTAGTATTATAGTACAGTAGTAGTAGAATAGCACCTCTATAGCAGTACTAGTAGTAGTATTATAGTACAGTAGTAGTAGAATAGCACCTCTATAGCAGTACTAGTAGTAGTATTATAGTACAGTAATAGTAGAATAGCACCTCTATAGCAGTACTAGTAGTAGTATTATAGTACAGTAATAGTAGAATAGCACCTCTGTAGCAGTACTAGTAGTAGTATTATAGTACAGTAGTAGTAGAATAGCACCTCTATAGCAGTACTAGTAGTATTATAGTACAGTAGTAGTAGAATAGCACCTCTATAGCAGTACTAGTAGTAGTATTATAGTACAGTAGTAGTAGAATAGCACCTCTATAGCAGTACTAGTAGTAGTATTATAGTACAGTAATAGTAGAATAGCACCTCTATAGCAGTACGTTGTAGAACAGGTTTGATCCCCTGAGGAACCATGTAGACGTTGGGTTCTCTCTGGGGGGGCGGGTACGGCAGGTCGGAATCCTTGGGCTGCCAATCAGAACACAGGACAGGGATGGGTCAGAGGCGTGAGGTCATCCACAGGGGACAATATGTAATATATGTGAGACACCACCAGCAAGGGGAACATTGAGACCATGAGTGTGTATTTAACCATGCTGATATTAAAGTGTACTAATAACGTGACAATAAACATCAGCACAAACATTAGACAAACATTCAACAGTGGTGTATTTCAGTTAAAAAACTAATGAGAGGACATTTCAACATTTGCAATGCATTCAACGCCTGGCGATTCAGTGAGAAAACACGAGTGGAGTTTGAGAGGAAATAGATTAGGATGAATCAACACCTGATGATTCAGTGAGAAAACACGGAGTGGAGTTTGAGAGGAAAGGATTAGGATGAATCAACGCCTGATGATTCAGTGAGAAAACACGGAGTGGAGTTTGAGAGGAAATAGATTAGGATGAATCAACGCCTGGTGATTCAGTGAGAAAACACGGAGTGGAGTTTGAGAGGAAAGGATTAGGAGTACTAGGGTGGATGAACATGTTGATGATGAGACATTGACACATTGTGACAGGGATGTTTAGGAAGATGCATCAAACTGCAACAATCAAACCCTGTTACTGTAGCTGCTCTGTTTCCTTTGTGTCTGTGTGTGTGTGTGTGTGTGTGTGTGTGTGTGTGTGTGTGTGTGTGTGTGTGTGTGTGTGTGTGTGTGTGTGTGTGTGTGTGTGTGTGTGTGTGTGTGTGTGTGCGTGTGTGTGCGTGTGTGTGTGTGTGTGTGTGTGTGTGTGTGTGTGTGTGTGTGTGTGTGTGTGTGTGTGTGTGTGTGTGTGTGTGTGTGTGTGTGTGTGTGTGTGTGTGTGTGTGTGTGTGTGTGTGTGTGTGCGTGCGTGTGTGTGCGTGTGTGTGTGTGTTTGTGTGTACCCATTGCTGGTTTTCTGAGAGGAATCCAGTGAGAAAGACCTGAGAGGTTGGAAGATGAAGGAGAGGAGAGATGTACTTATTATTTATAAATCACAACAATAGGACTTTTAAGTATTATGTAAAGAAATAAAACATCTTACCTCATCCATAATGTGAGGGGGGATGTCTCCCTGTTATAGAGAGAGAGAGGGGGAGAGAGAGTGAGAGGCATTAATGTGTGTGTGTGGCTGTGTGTGTGTGTGTGTGTGTGTGTGTGTGTGTGTGTGTGTGTGTGTGTGTGTGTGTGTGTGTGTGTGTGTGTGTGTGTGTGATCAGACTAACCTCCTGTCCAGGGATGTGATGAACAGCGGGCTGTGGGAACAAGAGAGACAGAGAGAGAGAGAGAGAGAGAGAGAGACAGAGAGAGAGAGAGAGAGAGAGAGAGAGAGAGAGAGAGAGAGAGAGAGAGAGAGAGAGAGAGAGAGAGAGAGAGAGAGAGAGAGAGAGAGAGAGAGAGAGAGAGAGAGAGAGAGAGAGAGAAACATCATGAAAAAGAGAAAGAACAGAAATATGGTCCTATTGGTATATCCCCTCATCCTCTGGGAAAACAGCTCTGCTCATCGAAAAGCAGAATATTATATTAGCCCTACGGCTACGCACGCACACACAGACACACACAGGTACACACACAGATACACACAGGCACACACAGAGACACACACAGATACAGACAGGCACACACACACACAGATACAGACAGGCAAACACACACAGAGATACACACAGGCACACACACAGATACACACACACACACACACACACAGATACAGACAGGCACACACACACAGATACACACACAGCTACAGACAGGCACACACACACACACACACACACACACAGAGACACACACAGATACAGACAGGCACACACACACACAGATACAGACAGGAACACACACACAGATACACACAGGCACACACACACACAGATACACACAGGCACACACACAGATACACTCAGAGACACACACAGATACAGACAGACACACAGATACACACAGAGACACACACAGATAGACAGGCACACACACAGATACAGACAGGCACACACACACACACACAGATACACACAGAGACACACACAGATACAGACAGGCACACACACACACACAGATACAGACAGGCACACACACAGAGACACACACAGATACAGACAGGCACACACACACACAGATACAGACAGGCACACACACACAGATACAGACAGGCACACACACACACAGATACACACACAGATACACACACATACACACAGATACACAGAGAGACACAGACACACAGACACAAACACACAGATACACAGAGAGACACAGACAGACACACAGAGACACACAGACACACCTTCTCTCGTCTTATGAGTTCGAAGGCAGCCAGTAGTTCTCCTGCGCTCCTGTCTCCCCTCCTGATTGGATACCAGGCCAGACGAGGGGAGGGGGTCGTGGAGGGCTGACACACACAGCGACCCATGAACTCATCTGCCCCCTATGGGATGGGAGGGGAATGACAGGACAGTTACACACAGGAAGACCCAGTCATGATGAAATCAGATATCAGATTGATTGTCTACTTGCCTGCCTGCTTGCTAGCCTGTTAGCTTGCTTGCCTGTTTGCTTGCTTGCTTGAATGTTATATTGGCCAATTCATCAATATTGATGGACTCACATATGTGTCTTGATCGTACAGCTCCACCACTATGTTAGGAGGGTTTCTCTCTGTCACATCAGGGTCTCCAAACACCTCCACCTCGTAGAAGATGAGTGTCTGGTCCCAGGTGGGGTTCAACGTGTTACGCACCGTCACTGTCTTCTGGCTCTGGTGGAGGAACGATACTATGGCATAGGCATCTGGAGGAGAGGAGGGAAAGAGAGAGAGAGAGAGAGAGAGAGAGAGAGAGAGAGAGAGAGAGAGAGAGAGAGAGAGAGAGAGAGGGGGGTTAAACCAGGGTTGGATTCAGGGAATGGTGGAGGAAGGACACTATGGTCTATACTCTTAGAAAAAAAGAAAGGGTTCTACATGGAACACAAAAGGGTTCAACCTGGAACCAAAAGGGTTATAACCTAGAACCAAAAAGGGTTCTTTAACTTCTTTGGGAGCAGCGCACGAGGTGACGGTTTTGGAGAGCCTGGGGTGCCCAAAGTAAAATGCCTCCCATTCAGGCCCAGAAAATAGGTTATGCACATATTTAGTACCATTGGATAGGAAACACTGAAGTTTCTAAAAGTGTTAACATTTTGTCTGTGAGTATAACAGAATGGATATGGCAGGTGAAAATCCGAGGAGTTTCTGTCCTGAAAAAAGTGATTTTGACACATTGCCTCATTTGGAACCCCTCCCTTATGAAAATGCTCATATAAGGGCATATGAATGCAGTACCTATTGCTTCCTCTGGATGTCAACAGTCTTGAGAAAGTGTTTTGATTCTGTTTAGATGCTTTATATTGCAGAAGAAGAAGAATTAGGAAGTGGTCACACAGAATGTCAATACAGGAAAAGGCGCATTCCCGGCTGGCGCGCTCTGTGGTTTTTTCCTTTCTTATCGCCCAGTTTATATTCCGGTTGAAATATTATACTATTTATACATAAAAGTGTTCCTAAGGATACATTATCAATTATGTTTGATTGTTCTTGGACAAGTTTATAGGTATATGTTGAATAAGTTCTCTTCACGTTTCAATGGACGAGTGGAAGCTGTATTTTCTCATTATAACGCGCCAACCAAACTGAGATTTATGGATATAATACATTACTTTTTCTAACAAAAGAACCATGGATTGTCTTCGGTGGACACTTGGGAAGCCCTCAGCAGAAGTTCTTCAAAAGGTAAGGGATTTGTGTCCGCTGTGAAATGTGTTATGTGTGAACCGTGATGGCATATGAATTTATGGTAATGGGAAAAATATGTGGGGTGCTATCCTCAAACAATCAAATGTGGTGCTTTCGCCGTAAAGCCTTTTTGAAATCTGACAACGCTGTGATATTGCCAAGAAGCAGAGATTTTGATGACTATGCAACACTTGTATATTGATGCATGTTTAATAATTCAACTTTTGGATTTTGAATTTGGCGCCTTGCATTTCACCGGGTAGTGTCGGGAGCGCCCCACCGCTCCCTAAGAAGTTAAAGGGTTCTTCTATGGAGACAGCCAAATAACAATTTTAGGTTCAAGATAGCACCTTTTTTCTATGAATGTAGGGCTCTGGAGGAGAGTGGGGAGGAGGGGCTGGAAAGAATGTAGGGCTCTGGAGGAGAGGGGGGAGGAGGGGCTGGAAAGAATGTAGGGCTCTGGAGGAGAGAGGGAGGACGGGCTGGAAAGAATGTAGGGCTCTGGAGGAGAGGGGGAGGAGGGGCTGGAAAGAATGTAGGGCTTTGGAGGAGAGGGGAGGAGGGGTTGGAAAGAATGTAGGGCTCTGGAGGAGAGGGGGAGGGGCTGGAAAGAATGTAGGGCTCTGGAGGAGAGGGGGAGGAGGGGTTGGAAAGAATGTAGGGCTCTGGAGGAGAGGGGGGAGGAGGGGCTGGAAAGAATGTAGGGCTCTGGAGGAGAGGGGGGAGGAGGGGCTGGAAAGAATGTAGGGCTCTGGAGGAGAGGGGGGAGGAGGGGCTGGAAAGAGGGATGCAAATAGAAGACTTGGGCTCTGTAAAGACGGACAGAAGAAGAACAAGGTTAGGAAATATCCGAACTGGTGGCCTGTAGAAAACCTAGATGCTTTTTTGTCTCTGGTTAGGAAACATTGTCTTTCTTAACTGGTGGCCTGTCTGTTTACACTGTTAGATTGTTACTAGCATGACCAAGCCAGCTAGAGGCAATAGAACTGAGTCAGATATGGCAAACACACCAACCATTCAACCTTATGGAAAACACACCAACCATCTAACCTTATGGCAAACACACCAACCATATAACCTTATGGCAAACACACCAACCATCCAACCTTATGGCAAACACACCAACCATCCAACCTTATGGCAAACACACCAACCATCCAACCTTATGGCAAACACACCAACCATCCAACCTTATGGCAAACACACCAACCATCCAACCTTATGGCAAACACACCAACCATTCAACCTTATGGCAAACACACCAACCATCCAACCTTATGGCAAACACACCAACCATCCAACCTTATGGCAAACACACCAACCATTCAACCTTATGGAAAACACACCAACCACCCAACCTTATGGCAAACACACCAACCATTCAACCTTATGGCAAACACACCAACCATTCAACCTTATGGCAAACACACCAACCTTCTAACCTTATGGCAAACACACCAACCATCCAACCTTATGGCAAACACACCAACCATTCAACCTTATGGCAAACACACCAACCTTCTAACCTTATGGCAAACACATCAACCATTCAACCTTATGGCAAACACACACACCAACCATTCAACTTCATGGCAAACACACACACACACACAAACCTTCTGTCTGCTGTCTGTGTGTGTGTTTGTCTTTCTGTGTGTTTGTCTATGTTTGTATTTGTTTGTCTGTGTGTGTGTTTGTCTGTGTGTGTGTTTGTCTGTGTGTGTGTGTGTTTGTCTGTGTGTGTGTTTGTCTGTGTGTGTGGTTGTCTGTGTGTGTGTTTGTCTGTGTGTGTGTTTGTCTGTGTGTGTGTGTTTGTCTGTGTGTGTGTTTGTCTGTGTGTGTGGTTGTCTGTGTGTGTGTTTGTCTGTGTGTGTGTTTGTCTGTGTGTGTGTGGTTGTCTGTGTGTGTGTTTGTCTGTGTGTTTGTCTGTGTGTGTGTGTGTTTGTCTGTGTGTTTGTCTGTGTGTGTGTTTGTCTGTGTGTTTGTCTGTGTGTGTGTGTTTGTCTGTGTGTTTGTCTGTGTGTGTGTTTGTGTGTGTGTTTGTCTGTGTGTTTGTCTGTGTGTGTGTTTGTCTGTGTGTGTGGTTGTCTGTGTGTGTGTTTGTCTGTGTGGTTGTCTGTGTGTGTGTGTTTGTCTGTGTGTTTGTCTGTGTGTGTGTTTGTCTGTGTGTGTACAGGGTTTTAAAGGGAGGATACATTCAGAAAGTTTTCAGACCGCTTCTCTTTTTCCACATTTTGTCACGTTACAGCCTTATTCTAAAATGGATTAATTACATACAAATCCTCATCAATCTACACACAATACCCCAGAAGGACATCACAATACCCCAGAAGGACATCACAATACCCCAGAAGGACATCACAGTCCCCATGATGACATCACAATACCCCAGAAGGACATCACAGTCC
>CM059811.1:4937586-4990086 GCA_030435695.1 Brachymystax lenok tsinlingensis | reverse complement strand
TGACAAGGCACAGTGGAAATCATCGCTATCGAGCTCCAACATGCAGGACTAAGTGAAATAAAATAATGTCAATGACCAACAATAGAAATAGCACTATAGACAGAACATCATAACCACTGGGATGAATAAATACATGTCCATTGGGGCGAGGTAGAATGAAGACCATTAAGAGGGTGAGGGGAACAAATCAAATCAAAACAATAACATTTTAATGATGCATATTAACAACTGCCTGAGTGATGAATGTCATTGGGCTGGCGGCAGAGTAAAAGACAAAGAACGGCCATAGGGGGAGTAGTGGTGGGTAGCAGGTAAGGAAGCAGATAGGGAAGCAGATAGGGAAGCGGGTAAGGAAGCAGACAAGGAAGCAGGTAAGGAAGCAGATAGGGAAGCAGGTAAGGACGCAGATAGGGAAGCAGGTAAGGAAGCAGATAGGGAAGCAGATGAGGTAGCAGATAAGGTAGCAGGTAAGGAAGCAGATAGGGAAGCAGGAAATGAAGCAGATAGGGAAGCAGGTAAGGACGTAGATAATGAAGCAGGTAAGGAAGCAGATAGGGAAGCAGGTAATGAAGCAGATAGGAAAGCAGGTAAGGAAGCAGATAGGGAAGCAGACAATGAAGCAGGTAAGGAAGCAGGTAATGAAGCAGGTAAGGAAGCAGATAGGGGAGCAGATAAGGAAGCATGTAAGGAAGCAGGTAAGGAAGCATATAGGGAAGCAGATAAGGAAGCAGATAGGGAAGCAGATAAGGTAGCAGGTAAGGTAGCAGGTAAGGTAGGAGGTAAGGTAGCAGGTAAGGAAGCAGGTAAGGTAGGAGGTAAGGTAGGAGGTAAGGGTGACACCAGACTTCATACTTCAGAACCTCCTCTTTCTATTGAATTAAATTATTCCATGGTATTCTATTCTCCTCTACTCTAGTCTACTCTATTCGTCCTCCACTCCACTTCAGAGTCATTCTTGGGTCACAGTCTAGTTACTGTATATCTGGAACCAATTACAGGTTTCCATGGTGGCCACCTGTTGCTACGAGCGTCACCAGGGGAGACAGGTGTGCCTGATTGGAACCAGAGCTCTGCCAGAATACATCACAGGTGGATGACAGATGGAGAGAGAGATAGAGAAAGGGAGGAGAGAGAGGTAGAAAGAAAGAGAGAGAGAAAAGTAAGAGATAGAGACTGACTGGGTAGCTGGCACGTTTATGGGGAGACAGACTTAGTTAAATAGAGACTGACTGGGTAGCTGGCACGTTTATGGGGAGACAGACTTAGTTAAATAGAGACTGACTGGGTAGCTGGCACGTTTATGGGGAGACAGACTTAGTTAAATAGAGACTGACTGGGTAGCTGGCACGTTTATGGGGAGACAGACTTAGTTAAATAGAGACTGACTGGGTAGCTGGCAGGTTTATGGGGAGACAGACTTAGTTAAATAGAGACTGACTGGGTAGCTGGCAGGTTTATGGGGAGACAGACTTAGTTAAATAGAGTCTGACTGGGTAGCTGGCACGTTTATGGGGAGACAGACTTAGTTAAATAGAGACTGACTGGGTAGCTGGCAGGTTTATGGGGAGACAGACTTAGTTAAATAGAGTCTGACTGGGTAGCTGGCACGTTTATGGGGAGACAGACTTAGTTAAATAGAGACTGACTGGGTAGCTGGCACGTTTATGGGGAGACAGACTTAGTTAAGAGTAATATATTTGGATGCAGATGTTATATAATGAGTTGGGTTTTTATACATCAATAATATTTCAGATATTAAACCCTTGACTGCAGAATTCATATGAAACTAAAGACAGATTTATGTTTCTAGATTATAAGAGGGTCCAGCTTTACATCTTGTCTTGTTATTATTCTCTCCCCCTCTCCCCCTCTCTCTCTCTCTCTCTCTCTCTCTCTCTCTCTCTCTCTCTCTCTCTCTCCCTCTCCCTCTCCCTCTCCCTCTCCCTCTCTTCTCAGTGTAAGAATTAGATATTTGCTTCTTACTGTGGAAGAGGCAGGAAATGGTGGGGCGGTTGACCCCAAAGGTCGCCGTCACAGATTTCTCATCACTCTTATCCTCCATCACACTCCCCTGGTGAAAGATAACAACAGATTCAGAAAACACCTCTCATCCCTCTATATTTTATCACCTCCCTTCATCCTTAAACCTACCCTCTTCAACCTATTCCCCCTCTTTCCCAAAGTCTATCGGTCCACTCATCTCTCTTTCTCTACTCCTCCCACCATCCCCCTCTTCTCTCTCACCAGCGAACACTCCAGGGCGAAGATGGCAGCAGGTCCCGTCTTCTCCAGTGGTTCCATACGACATCTCCATCTCCTCCTCCTGAATGAATCGGTCTTCCGGGGTTTAAGATGGAACTTCCACCCAAACAGAGATGCGTACTCCCATCCCTCCCTCTCTGCTTCATCTGGTCGCTGCTATAGATTGAAGAGAGAGGGAAGAGAGAGAAGGAAGAGGGGAGGAAGAGAGAGGGGAGGAAGAGTCGGTGAAACCTCCACCCGAACAGAGATGCGTACTCCCATCCCCCTCTCTCTGCCTCGTCCCGTCACTGCTATAGGGGCTCAACACCCACATACACACATGGACATTTAGCAGATAGCAAATCTACATATCAACATCAAGCAAAACATAAATACACACATACTCAAACACATAAATACACACATACTCATAATACACACATACTCAAACACATAAATACACACATACTCAAACACATAAATACACACATACTCAAACACATTAATACACACATACTCATAATACACACATACTCAAACACATAAATACACACATACTCATAATACACACATACTCAAACACATAAATACACACATACTCAAACACATAAATACACACATACTCATAATACACGCATACTCAAACACATAAATACACACATACTCAAACACATAAATGCACACATACTCAAACACATAAATACACACATACTCAAACACATAAATACACACATACTCAAACACATAAATACACACATACTCATAATACACGCATACTCAAACACATAAATACACACATACTCAAACACATTAATACACTGGATGTGGAAGAGCTTTGGAGATTTTTGAGGGTTGGAATTGAGACAACGATTGAAAAAATGTCTCTATAACGTTTCATCACTAACGGAATGCATTCCAACTCTACTCTGTACCATGTACCCAGAGTGCCCCCTTGTGGACAATGTGTGTAATATCACTGAAAAGTGAAATCCTTTTTACTGCTACTTGTTTGCTTTGACTTTTTTCAGTGTAATGTGTGTAGCAATTTTTTAAAACACACATTAAAGTTTGATTTGATTTCAAAAGTAATGTCAACCTGTGCTTTATCTAACGGTCGCTGTGTAATCTCTATAGAAGAGGATCTGTGCTTTATCTAACGGTCGCTGTGTAATCTCTATAGAAGAGGATCTGTGCTTTATCTAACGGTCGCTGTGTAATCTCTATAGAAGAGAACACCAGGTCGGTATGTAGGTCTATACTTGCAAGTACCTTCTTCAGAGCCTCCATCTTCTGCATATCTCTGCGTCTGAGGCGTATCCAACGGCGACGGCGGTTGGTATGGTACATCTTCTCAGCTGGTACCCAGGCCTTGGGCCTCCGATCTGGGGGAATAGTCAGGCCGTACTCCCACCCTGGAGGAGGAAGAGAAGAGATAAAAGAGACAGAGACTTTATTCATGCACTCCTTACACAGTCCACTAAAATGTGTTTTCTAATTTATCCCAATTTATATTGGAGAGGACGTCAGTCGTAGTGCAGATGATCCAGTCCCAGAGGTGGACTGTGATGATCCAGTCCCAGAGGTAGACTGTGATGATCCAGTCCCAGAGGTGGACTGTGATGATCCAGTCTCAGAGGTGGAGTGTGATGATCCAGTCCCAGAGGTGGACTGTGATGATCCAGTCTCAGAGGTGGAGTGTGATGATCCAGTCCCAGAGGTGGAGTGTGATGATCCAGTCCCAGAGGTGGAGTGTGATGATCCAGTCCCAGAGGTGGACTGTGATGATCCAGTCCCAGAGGTGGACTGTGATGATCCAGTCCCAGAGGTGGACTGTGATGATCCAGTCCCAGAGGTGGACTGTGATGATCCAGTCCCAGAGGTGGACTGTGATGATCCAGTCTTAGAGGTGGACTGTGATAATCCAGTCCCAGAGGTGGACTGTGATGATCCAGTCCCATAGGTGGAGTGTGATGATCCAGTCTCAGAGGTGGAGTGTGATGATCCAGTCCCAGAGGTGGAGTGTGATGATCCAGTCCCAGAGGTGGAGTGTGATGATCCAGTCCCAGAGGTGGACTGTGATGATCCAGTCCCAGAGGTGGACTGTGATGATCCAGTCCCAGAGGTGGACTGTGATGATCCAGTCTTAGAGGTGGACTGTGATGATCCAGTCCCAGAGGTGGAGTGTGATGATCCAGTCTTAGAGGTGGACTGTGATGATCCAGTCCCAGAGGTTGAGTGTGAGGGCAATACAAAGAAGATGGTATCTAGGATACTGATACTAGAAACACTCCCGTTGACGTTCCACTCCCAACCAGAGTTTTTCCCGTATCGGACATGGGATTTGAACTGGCAACCGTTCATTTTCGTCTAACGTATAGGCTACCTGCAAGGGGGGGGTTCAGTGTGTGTGTTTATTTGTGTGTGTGTTTATTTGTGTGTGTGTGTGTGTGTGTTTATTTGTGTGTGTGTGTGTACCTTGGTCGTCCACAGCCCGGTTCAGATCTTCGCTCCACTCTTCATCAGACCACACCCACCCTGGAGGACACTCGACCTCGTCCTTAGGCACCGCCTTCTCCCCGTTCTGTAAACACATTAGAAACTAGTTGAGCAACGTTAGACTAGAAAATTTTTCTTAAAGGTACAGTCAGCGATTCACAAAGTAAACAGCAATACCGGGTCCTGCTGTTCATCTTGCTGCTAGTGCGTCTCGGGTCTAAAGATCTACCTCATGTCAGGTCTATTTACACACACAGTGTACTGACCACATCTGTGTATCCTTCTGGCATGCCGATCCACTGCCCCCCTGGCAACCTCATCTGGTTCTCAAACACCTCCTCTGTGAAGGACATGTGACCTGCGTCTGTATCATACAGCAACCTGGACACAGAGAGGAGAGGAGAGGAGAGGAGGGTGAGAGGAGGGTGAGAGGAGAGGAGAGGAGGGTGAGAGGAGAGGAGAGGAGAGGAGAGGAGAGGAGAGGAGAGGAGAGGAGAGGAGAAAGGAGAGAGGAGAGGAGAGGAGAGGAGAGGAGAGGAGAGGAGAGGAGAGGAGAGGAGAGGAGAGAGAATTTTGTGTCTCAGCTCACTCACGTCTTCTCTGGGCTGATGACCCACTCCCCAGCCCAGCTCCAGCCCGGTGAGGGTTTGAAGGACTCCTTGGGTAACTTCACCCTGCCTGTAACATCACTGAACCTGGGGTATGTCAGTCCTGTGGTTCCCCAGCTACCCACCAGAGCCAGCTTAGTCTGGTTCTCATACTGGGAGAGAGGGAGGGAGGGAGAGAGAGAGAGAGAGAGAGAGAGAGAGAGAGAGAGAGAGAGAGAGAGAGAGAGAGAGACACACACACAGAGAGACAGAGAGAGAGAATAAACATCACTGAACCTGGTGTATGTCAGTCTCGTGGTTCCCCAGCCACCCCCCAGAGCCAGCTCGGTCTGGTTCTCATGCTGGGGGAGAGAGAGTGATCATACTTCCTAATACAACCTTTATAATGCAATAAAAAAGACTTACCTAGAAACATCAATTTTGGGCCCATACAGTATACAGAGGGAAGAGCGCCGATCTAGGATCAGTTGTATCTCTTTAGATTATGAACACGGACAGAGTTGACCTGATCCTAGATCAGCACTCTTTCTCTCTCTCTCTTTCTGTCTCTTTCACACTCCTTACCGTTTCAGCGAACACAGACAGCTTGCCTTCAGCAAATTGATTGAAGTGTTTTACATCTGCAGCCAGACCGAACCAGACCTTGACTCTGATCTGGGCCGGAAGCTTACTGTCTCCTGATCCACCTTGGGGGTACTAGAGACAACCCAGGAGAACATACACAGAGGGAGATTAAATACACACTTACTACGGAGGGAGAGACAGCTTACTAACAATCTGCTCAACTGTTTCTCCAATACATGGTCCTTGGAGCAAGATAGAGGGATGTTTTGAAATGGCACAAACTTATGGAGAAAACGTATATGTCTACTGTACCTTCTAGAAGGTGGTCTGTAGTTCTATGTCTACTGTACCTTCTAGAATATGGTCTCTAGTTCTATGTTTACTGTGCCGTCTAGAATATGGTCTCTAGTTCTATGTTTACTGTACCTTCTAGAATATGGTCTCTAGTTCTATGTTTACTGTGCCTTCTAGAATATGGTCTCTAGTTCTATGTTTACTGTGCCTTCTAGAATATGGTCTCTAGTTCTATGTTTACTGTACCTTCTAGAAGATGGTCTGTAGTTCTATGTGCGTGTAAGTGAGCATGTTCATGTGTACCTTCAGAAAGACGGTCTGTAGCTCTCCACAGTGCTTGCCACAGTGTTGCTGTGAGAAGAGGACAGTGTGTGCAGGGATACGATGGTATGCCACTCTACGATCTCCCTGTAGCATCCAGATCACTATGTCTGGTAGACTGTTCTGGGGCTGTGATGAGAGACAGGAGAGAGGAGAGACAGTAAAGACAGGAGAGAGAAGAGACAGGAGAGAGGAGAGTCAGGGGAGAGGAGAGACAGGAGAGAGGAGAGACAGTAAAGACAGGAGAGAGAAGAGACAGGAGAGAGGAGAGACAGCAGAGAGAGGAGATAGAGGAGAGAGGAGATAGAGGAGAGGAGAGACAAGAGAGACAGGAGAGAGAGGAGAGACAGGAGAGAGAGGAGAGACAGGAGAGAGAGGAGAGACAGGAGAGAGAGGAGAGACAGGAGTGAGGAGAGACAGGAGAGACAGGAGAGAGGAGAGAGGAGAGAGGAGAGACAGGAGAGAGGAGAGAGGAGAGACAGGAGAGAGAGAAGATAGAGATAGAGGAGAGAGAGGAGAGACAGGAGAGAGAGGAGAGAGGAGAGAGGAGAGACAGGAGAGACAGGAGAGACAGGAGAGACAGGAGAGAGGAGAGTGAATTCATACTGCATGTCTTTGCATGCCAGAGTAGTAGAACAGTATACATGGAGTGAGAGAGGTCAGACACCCTACCCACTCTCTAACCTCCTCAGCTTGGTCCAGTACTGCAGACAGGTCAGTAGCAGGTCCATGTTTAACACACAGACACCCTACCCACCCTACACACCCACTAACCTCCTCAGCCATGGTGCGTAGCCTGAGTGCCCAGTCCTCAGCTTGGTCCAGTACAGTAGACAGGTCAGTAGCAGGTCCATGTTTCAGAGCTGTTGCAGCCTCCTCTATCTGCTGTAGGTTCTTCAGTCTCAGGTGTCTGAGGGCACGGTCTAACTGAGTTACACAAGACCAGACGTCTAACAATGGGAGCTCCACCCTAGTGGGAAGAGACCATAGAGACAGCGAAAGCGGTCGAGATTAGAGAGACAGAGAGAAAGAGATTGAGATAGAGATTAGAGAGACAGAGAGAAAGAGGTTGAGATTAGAGAGAGAGATTAGAGAGACAGAGAGAAAGAGATTGAGATAGAGATTAGAAAGACAGAGATTAGAGAGACAGAGAGAAAGAGATTGAGATAGAGATTAGAGAGACAGAGATTAGAGAGAGAGAGAGAAAGAGATTGAGATAGAGATTAGAGAGACAGAGATTAGAGAGACAGAGAGAAAGAGATTGAGATAGAGATTAGAGAGACAGAGAGAAAGAGGTTGAGAATAGAGAGAGAGATTAGAGAGACAGAGAGAATGAGGTTGAGATAGAGATTAGAGAGAGAGAAAGAGGTTGAGATAGAGATTAGAGAGAGAGAAAGAGGTTGAGATAGAGATTAGAGAGAGAGAAAGAGGTTGAGATAGAGATTAGAGAGACATAGAGAAAAAGGTTGAGATAGAGATTAGAGAGAGAGAAAGAGGTTGAGATAGAGATTAGAGAGAGAGAAAGAGGTTGAGATAGAGATTAGAGAGACAGAGAGAAAAAGGTTGAGATAGAGATTAGAGAGAGAGAAAGAGGTTGAGATAGAGATTAGAGAGACAGAGATAAAGAGGTTGAGATTAGAGAGAAAGATTAGAGAGAAAGAGATTAGAGAGACAGAGAGACAGAGAGAAAGAGATTGAGATAGAGATTAGAGAGACAGAGAGAAAGAGGTTGAGAATAGAGAGAGAGATTAGAGAGACAGAGAGAATGAGGTTGAGATAGAGATTAGAGAGACAGAGAGAAAGAGGTTGAGAATAGAGAGAGAGATTAGAGAGAAAGAGATTAGAGAGACAGAGAGAATGAGGTTGAGATAGAGATTAGAGAGACAGAGAGACAGAGGTTGAGATAGAGATTAGAGTGTTAGGGACAGAGAGACAGAGAGACAGAGGTTGAGATAGAGATTAGAGTGTTAGGGACAGAGAGACAGAGAGACAGAGGTTGAGATAGAGATTAGAGTGTTAGGGACAGAGAGACAGAGAGACAGAGGTTGAGATAGAGATTAGAGTGTTAGGGACAGAGAGACAGAGAGACAGAGGTTGAGATAGAGATTAGAGTGTTAGGGACAGAGAGACAGAGAGACAGAGGTTGAGATAGAGATTAGAGTGTTAGGGACAGAGAGACAGAGAGACAGAGGTTGAGATAGAGATTAGAGTGTTAGGGACAGAGAGACAGAGAGACAGAGAGGTTGAGATAGAGATTAGAGTGTTAGGGACAGAGAGACAGAGAGACAGAGGTTGAGATAGAGATTAGAGTGTTAGGGACAGAGAGACAGAGAGACAGAGGTTGAGATAGAGATTAGGAGTGTTAGGGACAGAGAGACAGAGAGACAGAGGTTGAGATAGAGATTAGAGTGTTAGGGACAGAGAGACAGAGAGACAGAGGTTGAGATAGAGATTAGAGTGTTAGGGACAGAGAGACAGAGAGACAGAGGTTGAGATAGAGATTAGAGTGTTAGGGACAGAGAGACAGAGAGACAGAGGTTGAGATAGAGATTAGAGTGTTAGGGACAGAGAGACAGAGAGACAGAGGTTGAGATAGAGATTAGAGTGTTAGGGACAGAGAGACAGAGAGACAGAGGTTGAGATAGAGATTAGAGTGTTAGGGACAGAGAGACAGAGAGACAGAGGTTGAGATAGAGATTAGAGTGTTAGGGACAGAGAGACAGAGAGACAGAGGTTGAGATAGAGATTAGAGTGTTAGGGACAGAGAGACAGAGAGACAGAGGTTGAGATAGAGATTAGAGTGTTAGGGACAGAGAGACAGAGAGACAGAGGTTGAGATAGAGATTAGAGTGTTAGGGACAGAGAGACAGAGAGACAGAGGTTGAGATAGAGATTAGAGTGTTAGGGACAGAGAGACAGAGAGACAGAGGTTGAGATAGAGATTAGAGTGTTAGGGACAGAGAGACAGAGAGACAGAGGTTGAGATAGAGATTAGAGTGTTAGGGACAGAGAGACAGAGAGACAGAGGTTGAGATAGAGATTAGAGTGTTAGGGACAGAGAGACAGAGAGACAGAGGTTGAGATAGAGATTAGAGTGTTAGGGACAGAGAGACAGAGAGACAGAGGTTGAGATAGAGATTAGAGTGTTAGGGACAGAGAGACAGAGAGACAGAGGTTGAGATAGAGATTAGAGTGTTAGGGACAGAGAGACAGAGAGACAGAGGTTGAGATAGAGATTAGAGTGTTAGGGACAGAGAGACAGAGAGACAGAGGTTGAGATAGAGATTAGAGTGTTAGGGACAGAGAGACAGAGAGACAGAGGTTGAGATAGAGATTAGAGTGTTAGGGACAGAGAGACAGAGAGACAGAGGTTGAGATAGAGATTAGGAGTGTTAGGGACAGAGAGACAGAGAGACAGAGGTTGAGATAGAGATTAGAGTGTTAGGGACAGAGAGACAGAGAGACAGAGGTTGAGATAGAGATTAGAGTGTTAGGGACAGAGAGACAGAGAGACAGAGGTTGAGATAGAGATTAGAGTGTTAGGGACAGAGAGACAGAGAGACAGAGGTTGAGATAGAGATTAGAGTGTTAGGGACAGAGAGACAGAGAGACAGAGGTTGAGATAGAGATTAGAGTGTTAGGGACAGAGAGACAGAGAGACAGAGAGTTGAGATAGAGATTAGAGTGTTAGGGACAGAGAGACAGAGAGACAGAGGTTGAGATAGAGATTAGAGTGTTAGGGACAGAGAGACAGAGAGACAGAGGTTGAGATAGAGATTAGAGTGTTAGGGACAGAGAGACAGAGAGACAGAGGTTGAGATAGAGATTAGAGTGTTAGGGACAGAGAGACAGAGAGACAGAGGTTGAGATAGAGATTAGAGTGTTAGGGACAGAGAGACAGAGAGACAGAGGTTGAGATAGAGATTAGAGTGTTAGGGACAGAGAGACAGAGAGACAGAGGTTGAGATAGAGATTAGAGTGTTAGGGACAGAGAGACAGAGAGACAGAGGTTGAGATAGAGATTAGAGTGTTAGGGACAGAGAGACAGAGAGACAGAGGTTGAGATAGAGATTAGAGTGTTAGGGACAGAGAGACAGAGAGACAGAGGTTGAGATAGAGATTAGAGTGTTAGGGACAGAGAGACAGAGAGACAGAGGTTGAGATAGAGATTAGAGTGTTAGGGACAGAGAGACAGAGAGACAGAGGTTGAGATAGAGATTAGAGTGTTAGGGACAGAGAGACAGAGAGACAGAGGTTGAGATAGAGATTAGAGTGTTAGGGACAGAGAGAGGAGGGTGGAATGGAGTGAAGGAAAGGTGAAAAATTCAAACACATATAAAATGGTATATAGGTGATGGATTGGCAAACATATATGAGTCGCATTTGAAACAGCCAATAGCCTACCCGCAATCAGCGATGACCTGATCCAATAGGTTGACCACTTTTAGCTCAACCTCTTCCAGGTCACTTCCTGACTTCAGCTCGAACTGGACTTCTTTCAGGTTAGATTCCTAGAGAGAGACAGAGGTCACACACACACCCAAACACCCAAACACATCCACACACACACCCACCCAAACACATCCACACACACACCCACCCAAACACATCCACACACACACCCAAACACACCCAAACGCATCCACACACACCCAAACACATCCACACACACACCCAAACACATCCACCCACACACCCAAACACATCCACACACACACACACACCCAAACACATCCACACACACACCCAAACACATCCACACATCCACACATCCACACACATCCACACACACAGACACATCCACATCCACACACACACACACACGCACGCGCACACACACACATCCACACACACGCACACACACCCAGACGCACACACACACATACACACACGCACACACACATATCCACACACACACACACACATCCACACGCACACACACACACACACACACACACACACAGCGTTCTCACCAGTCGGTCGACCATAGCTAGTATCATATTGAGTGCTTCTATTCGTGGTCTGATATCCTCCCACTCGGAAGACAGGACCACCACTGGTTTCACGTTACCCCACGGCAGGTAGTAGTAGTGACAACCTGAGAGATACACACACGCAGTCTGTTGAGAGACACGTGTTTGACAAGGCTAACAACATGCTATGTCGTCTGTCAAATGTAAACCATATCTAATAATAATAATCTACTGGCCACGTTATTTAGTGTATCTAAATACACCTGTTTTATAATTCCCAGTTGTCAAAAGAATGAAATCGAGTAGACTTCTAATCACTGCACCGACTCGTTCTGTCCACCAGATGGCGCTTTGACTCACCGTCGAACACGGCTCTGCTGAACTGCGTCGTTGAGGCCAGAGGAAGACAGGTATAGTCAAACTTGTTGCCGTAGTTACCAATGCTGACCTCAAACTGTATCGCGTCGTCAACGTCCTGGAGGAGCGTGGCGGAGTAGAACGACGCAAAGAGAGAATACTTTCTCTTACGCATGAATTTCTGGGAGAGGAGGGATGGGGAGAGGAGAGAGGGGGAGAGGAGAGGAGGGATGGGGAGAGGAGAGAGGGGGAGAGGAGAGAGGGGGAGAGGAGAGGAGGGATGGGGAGAGGAGAGAGAGAGAGGAGAGGAGAGGGAGAGGAGGGATGGGGAGAGGAGAGAGGGGGGAGGAGGAGAGAGGAGGATGGGGGGAGAGGGAGAGAGGGGAGAGGAGAGAGGGGAGAGGTGAGGAGGAGGGATGGGGAGAGGAGAGAGGGGGAGAGGAGAGGAGGGAGAGGAGAGGAGGGATGGGGAGAGGAGAGAGGGGAGAGGAGAGAGGGGGAGAGGTGAGGAGGGATGGGGAGAGGAGGGATGGGGAGAGGAGAGAGGGGAGGAGAGGAGGAGAGGAGGGATGGGGGAGAGGAGAGAGGGGGAGAGAGGAGAGGAGAGGAGAGAATGGGAGAGGAGAGAGGGGGAGAGGAGAGGAGGAAGGGGAGAGGAGAGAGGGAGAGAGGTGAGGAGAGAAGGGGAGAGGAGAGAGGGGGAGAGGAGAGGAGGGATGGGGAGAGGAGAGAGGGGGAGAGGAGAGGAGAGAATGGGGAGAGGAGAGAGGGAGAGAGAGGTGAGGGAGGGATGGGGAGAGAGGAGAGAGGGGGGGAGGGAGAGGAGGGATGGGGGAGGGAGAGAGGGGGAGAGGAGAGAGGGGGGGAGAGGAGAAGAGGGATGGGGAGAGGAGAGAGGGGAGAGGAGAGAGGAGAGAAGGGGGAGAGGAGAGAGAGGGGGGAGAGGAGAGAGAGGGGAGAGGAGAAGAGGGGATGGGATGGGGAGAGGGAGAGAGGGGGGAGAGGAGAGGAGAGGAGAGGAGAGGGAATGGGAGAGGAGAGAGGGAGAGAGGTGAGGAGGGATGGGGAGAGGAGAGAGGCGGAGAGGAGAGGAGGGATGGGGAGAGGAGAGAGAGGGGAGAGAGGAGAGAGAGAGAGGGAGAGGAGAGGAGGGATGGGGAGAGGAGAGTGGGGGAGAGGGGGAGAGGAGAGGAGGGATGGGGAGAGGAGAGAGGGGGAGAGGTGAGGAGAGCAGAGGAGAGAGGGGGCAAGGCCAAAGAGAGAGGAACAGTTGTATCATTTCAATGGTCAATTGGTATTTCACAAAATTTGATCTTAGGATCGTAGCGGAGTACATTGTCTCACGAAGGAATGCGCGGGAGAAGTGGAGGCGAGAAGAGAGGAGACGGAGAGGAGGAGAAAAGAGAAGAGAGGAGACGGAGAGGAGGAGAGAGGAGAAGAAAGGAGAAGAAGAGGAGAAAGAGGAGAAGAAAGGAGAAGGAGAGGAGGAGAAAAGAGAAGAGAGGAGACGGAGAGGAGGAGAGAGGAGAAGAAAGGAGAAGGAGAGGAGAAAGAGGAAATGGAGAGGAAATGGAGAGGAGAAGAGAGGAGAAGAGTCAAGACAAGCAATGGTCTGTCAAAGTTGCTCTTCTGATGAGTCTGATGAAGTAGCCTCTAAAGTTGACCACTGAACCCTCTAACCTTTGCCCTCTCACCTGTACCACCAATAGGTCATCGTTGGGTATGTCTTCTACACTCGCCTGCACCGTGTCCACCAGCTTGGTACTGAGCTCCATCAGAACACGACCACGATACGCTACTCCCTCACCCTGGAGGAGAGATAGAGAGCGGGGGTGAGAGAGATTCCCAAACCTTCCATTACAAAGCCATAACCTACAGAGAGATGAACCTGGAGAAAAGCCCTGTATGTAAACTGGTCCTGAGGGCTCTGTTTCACAAACACAAACAGATCCCACAGAGCCCCAGGGACAGCAACACAATTAGACCCAACCAAATCACGAGAAAACAAAAAGATAATTACTTTGACACATTGGAAAGAATTAACAAAGAAAACTAGAATGCTATTTGGCCCTAAACAGAGAGTACAGAATACCTGACCACTGTGCAGTCACCCAAACTTAAGGAAAGCTTTGACTATGTACAGACTCAGAGAGCAAAGTCTTGCTATTGAGAAAGGCCATCGAAGACAGGTTATGTGCACACTGCCCACAAAACGAGGTGGAAACTGAGCTGCACTTCCTAACCTCCTGCCAAATGTATGACCATATTAAAGACACATATTTCCCTCAGATTACATAGATCCACAAAGAATTAGAAAAGAAACCCAATTTTGATAAACTCCCATATCTATTGGGTGAAATACCACAGTGTGCCGTCACAGCAGCAAGATGTGTGACCTGTTGACACAAGTCAACCAGTGAAGAACAAACACCACTGTAAATACAACCCATATTTATTTATTTTCGCTTTTGTACTTTAACCGTTTGCACATTGTTACAACACTGTATATAGACATAATATGACATAATATGAGAGAGTCAGAGAGAGAGAGAGCAAGAGAGAGAGAGAGAAAGAGAGAGAGACAGAGACAGAGAGAGAGAGAGAGAGAGAGAGAGAGAGAGAGAGAGAGAGAGAGAGAGAGAGAGAGAGAGAGAGAGAGAGAGAGAGAGAGAGAGAGAGAGAGAGAGAGAGAGAGAGAGAGAGAGAGACAGACAGAGACAGAGAGAGAGAGAGAGAGAGAGAGAGAGAGAGAGAGAGAGAGAGAGAGAGAGAGAGAGAGAGAGAGAGAGAGAGAGAGAGAGAGAGAGTAATATAGGATGCTATTCAATAGCTCCTCCCCCTGCCTCCTCTACTGTACTGATGTTAAAAGAAGGTAGACAAGTAAAGCCAATAACAGCTTCATCATTCAAAGACTGCTAATCAAACTTTCCACAGACGTATCGCTGTTTGCTCTCGGCCCTGGGGTCAGCGAGGACTACCTTAATGAATCAATCAACCCATCAAACCCGTTAACCAATCAATCAATTACCTTGCCCAGGTTGAGAGCCTCGTGGGGGTCGTTGAAGGCGGTGAACTCCCTGAGGCTTCCGTACAGGTTGACGTAGCAGGGGCCAAAGGTCGGCAGGAAACCCAGACTGTCATCCACTATTCACAGACACAACATGGAGGGGATGTTTTAGTTTCAGCCCTTACAATACAGGTTGGGATCAATTAAAGGAAACTGTCATCCACTACAGACACAACATGGAGGGGATGTGGTTGGGACCAATAGAAAGACAACACAACTCGACAATCATATGAAAACAAAAAAGTCCACATGGAAGAACCATGGCTACTTTACTAACACGGTAGATCTAGGATACGGTATTGGTTGGACAAACATGGAAACAGGAAATAAGATACAAGACGTACTGAAACTTTGGAGGTTCCTTGGGACCAATTCATCTGAATGCAGAGGGAGATGATAGGAGATATTAGGACAGAGACAGAACGAGTTCAGGAAAGGATCCTGAAGCAATTCCTACCAGCACACTACCACACAGGAAGACCTGAAGGAAGTCCTACCAACACACTAGCATACAGGAAGACCTGAACAAAGTCCTACCAACACACTACCATGCAGGAAGACCTGAAGGAAGTCGTACCAACACACTAGCATACAGGAAGACCTGAAGGAAGTCCTACCAACACACACTACCATACAGGAAGACCTGTAGGAAGTCCCACCAACACACACTACCATACAGGAAGACCTGAAGGAAGTCCTACCAACACACTACCATACAGGAAGACCTGAAAGAAGTCCTACCAACACACTACCATACAGGAAGACCTGAAGGAAGTTCTACCAACACACACTACCATACAGGAAGACCTGAAGGAAGTCCTACCAACACACTACCACACAGGAAGACCTGAACAAAGTCCTACCAACACACTACCATACAGGAAGACCTGAAGGAAGTCCTACCAACACACTGCCATACAGGAAGACCTGAAGGAAGTCCTACCAACACACTACCACACAGGAAGACCTAAACAATGTCCTACCAACACACACTACCATGCAGGAAGACCTGAAGGAAGTCCTACCAACACACTACCATACAGGAAGACCTGAAGGAATTCCTACCAACACACTACCATACAGGAAGACCTGTAGGAAGTCCTACCAACACACTACCACACAGGAAGACCTAAACAATGTCCTACCAACACACACTACCATGCAGGAAGACCTGAAGGAAGTCCTACCAACACACTACCATACAGGAAGACCTGAAGGAATTCCTACCAACACACTACCATACAGGAAGACCTGTAGGAAGTCCTACCAACACACACTACCATACAGGAAGACCTGAAGGAAGTCCTACCAACACACTACCACACAGGAAGACCTGAAGGAAGTCCTACCAACACACTACCATACAGGAAGACCTGAAGGAAGTCCTACCAACACACTACCACACAGGAAGACCTGAAGGAAGTCCTACCAACACACTACCACACAGGAAGACCTGAAGGAAGTCCTACCAACACACTACCACACAGGAAGACCTGAAGGAAGTCCTACCAACACACTACCATACAGGAAGACCTGAAGGAAGTCCTACCAACACACTACCATACAGGAAGACCTGTAGGAAGTCCTACCAACACACTACCACACAGGAAGACCTAAACAATGTCCTACCAACACACACTACCATGCAGGAAGACCTGAAGGAAGTCCTACCAACACACTACCATACAGGAAGACCTGAAGGAATTCCTACCAACACACTACCATACAGGAAGACCTGTAGGAAGTCCTACCAACACACACTACCATACAGGAAGACCTGAAGGAAGTCCTACCAACACACTACCACACAGGAAGACCTGAAGGAAGTCCTACCAACACACTACCATACAGGAAGACCTGAAGGAAGTCCTACCAACACACTACCACACAGGAAGACCTGAAGGAAGTCCTACCAACACACTACCACACAGGAAGACCTGAAGGAAGTCCTACCAACACACTACCACACAGGAAGACCTGAAGGAAGTCCTACCAACACACTACCATACAGGAAGACCTGAAGGAAGTCCTACCAACACACTACCATACAGGAAGACCTGAAGGAAGTCCTACCAACACACACTACCATACAGGAAGACCTGTAGGAAGTCCTACCAACACACACTACCTTACAGGAAGACCTGAAGGAAGTCCTACCAACACACTACCATACAGGAAGACCTGAAGGAAGTCCTACCAACACACTACCATACAGGAAGACCTGAAGGAAGTCCTACCAACACACTACCACACAGGAAGACCTGAAGGAAGTCCTAGCAACACAATGGTGGCTCAAGCAACTAGACAATGGAAAACGAAAACCAACCCATGCATCACACCAAGGATCATAAGGGTATTGGTAGCTGAGATCAATATTATAATAAGGAACTATGGGTATTGATAGCTGATATCAGCATTAATCAACTATGGGTATTGATAGCTGATATCAGTATTAATCAATACTATGGGTATTAATAGCTGATATCAATACTATATTAATCAATACTATGGGTATTGATAGCTGATATCAATATTATATTAACCAATACTATGGGTATTGATAGCTGATATCAATATTATATTAACCAATACTATGGGTATTAATAGCTGATAGCAATTTTATATTAATCAATACTATGGGTATTATTAGCTGATATCAGTATTAATCAATACTATGGGTATTAATAGCTAATATCAATATTAATCAATACTATGGGTGTTAATAGATTATATCAATATTAATCAATACTATGGGTATTAATAGCTGATATCAGTATTAATCAATACTATGGGTATTAATAGCTGATATCAGTATTAATCAATACTATGGGTATTAATAGCTGATATCAATATGAATCAATACTATGGGTGTTAATAGCTGATATCAATATGATATTAATCAATACTATGGGTATTGATAGCTGATATCAATATTATATTAATCAATACTATGGGTATTAATAGCTGATATCAATATTATATTAATCAATACTATGGGTATTAATAGCTGATATCAATATTATATTAATCAATACTATGGGTAATAATAGCTGATATCAATATTATATTAATCAATACTATAGGTATTAATAGCTGATATCAAAATGAATCAATACTATGGGTATTAATAGCTGAGGTGAATCACCGCAAGTGTCAGTATGAAACAGCAAATTAAACGATGTTAGTTCATAACCCTTCCATGCTACTGCAGTCCTTTGCTATAACAGCCACAATCAAAACCAGTCCAAAAGGTGATCAAAACCAGTCCAGACCAGTGCTCCAGTGGAAAAACCAGTGCAAACCAATACACACCAATTATCAAAACCAGTCAGTTAAGACTAGTGCAGACCAGTGTCACAAACCACTCAAACCAGTCCAGACCAGTCCAAATCAGTATAGACCAGTGTCTCACCCTCTATCGCTCCTCCCGGGGCAGAGATCTTAGACATGCAGAGATGGGCGGTCCCAATGACATCATTGTGGCTGGCTCGGTCCCAGTCCAGGACCCGAACCCTCATCTTCTCACACATGGAGGGGAACTGGGAGAGGAAGAGTAAAGGGTTAATGGGAGGACTGGGAGCTAGGGTTACAAAAAAAATCCACAAACATTGTCCAGGTTTTCCAGAAATCCCAGTTGGAAGTTTCCTAAAATCGAAAGGGAATAAGCAAGAAAACCGGAAAAGCTAGGATTTCGTAACCCCTGGGAATTTTAGTTACTGGACCTTTGCAAAACCCTATTAGGAAGATTGGTTTATTGAGGCTGGATACATGGTAATACTCAGTGTCTTACCCGTATGGGCATGGCCAGGGTCCTATATTACCATTAGTATTATAATAGTAGTATGAATACTAGTAATACTCAGTGTCTTACCCGTATGGGCATGGCCAGGGTCCTATATTACCATGTTAGTATTATAATAGTAGTATTAGGCCGAGTGGAGCAGGGGTCTAAGCCACTGTATCGCAGTGCTAGCTGTGCCACTAGAGATTCTTGATTCGATTCCAGGCTCTATCGCAGTCGGCTGTGACCGGGAGACCCATGGGGTGGGGCACAATTATCCCAGCGTCGTCCGGGTTAGGGGAGGGTTTGGCCGGCAGGGATTTCCTTGTCCCATCGCGCACTAGTGACTCCTGTGGCGGGGCCGGGCGCAGTGCACGCTGACACGCTCACCTGGTGTACGGTGTTTCGTCCAACACATTGGTGCGGCTGGCTTCCGGGTTAAATGAGCATTGTGTCAAGAAGCAGTGTGGCTTGGTTGGGTTGTGTTTCGGAGGACGCCCGGTTCTCGAGCTTCGCCTCTCCCGAGTGTAACTACCAATTGGATACCACGGAACTGTGATGTTTTACAGAATTGTTTAACCTTTCTAATCGTATATTATCCACAGATTGTGAGCTAAAGATGAAAACCTTTCCTATGAGTATTATTTATTGATTGACTATTTTTATTTTTTTATTTTACCTTTATTTAACTAGGCAAGTCAGTTAAGAACAAATTATTATTTTCAATGATGGCCTAGGAACAGTGGGTTAACTGCCTTGTTCAGGGGCAGAACGACAGATTTTTACCTTGTTAGCTCGGGGATTCGATCTTGCAACGTTCTAACCACTAGGCTACCTGCCACCCCTATGGCTTTCCAAATCGCCCAACATTGCTATTTGTAAGGTTCATTGTAGGTAGCGTGTTGTGAATTTTTTTAACTATTCCTGAACCTGTGACCAGAAACAAGCTACATAAGGGCATTACCAGAATAAATGATCTATTGATTCTGTCTCTTCACAACAAAATCTACAGAGTCGATAACTGCATATGTGACATAACTCCTTCATTTATATTCATAATATCATTAATAAATATAACACAATTTTTTTTAACATTCTTTCAATAAAGAATGTTTTTTTATTAATCAGTATATTTGAGTTTAACCATAACATATGTTGTAATATTTGTTCTATATTTTCTGGAGGATAAAACTGAAACCAGCTTTGTATGGCTTCAAAGTCAAAGTCACCATTATTTGTCAGTTGTACAACCGAATGCCTTCAACTGAAATGTGTCCCCGTCTTGGGTTAACAGTGGGTTAACTGCAGAACAACAGATTTTTACCTTGTCAGCTCGGGGATTCGAACTTGCAACCCTCCATGATTACAAGTCCAAAGCTCTAACCACTAGGCTACCTGCCGGCTTGTTTAGGAAAGTGCGATACTTTAATCCAGAGAGGCTAGAAAAGTGATCAAGATCTTCAGTGAGACTGTGCAGGGATCCAGATTGCAGACTTAAGAAAAAACTAGAGTCATCGGCATACATTGACACTTTTTTCAATCCCCTGGATTTCTAACCCCTTGATGTTCTTGTTGGATCTAGTTTTAATAGCTGGTATTTCAATGGCCATAATAAATAGATATGGAGACAACGGACAGCCTTGTTTTACTCCTCTAAAAAGCTCAATACATTCTGAGAAGTAACCATTATTTACAATTTTACATCTGGGGTTGCTGTACATAACTTTAACCCGTTGTATAAGAGATTCACCAAAATTAAAGTAATCCAGGCATTTATATATAAATTCTAGTCGTACTTTATCAAACGCCTTTTCAAAATCTGCTATGAAAACCAGGCCTGGTATCATCGATGTTTCATAATGTTCAATTGTTTCAGGTAATTGTCGTATATTATCTCCAATGTATCGTCCATGTAAAAACCTGTCTGATCAGGATGAACAATGCCTGGTAAAAACCTTTTAATTCTGAGTGCTATGCATTTTTCCAGGATATTCGCATCACAACATTGAAGTGTTAGAGGCCTCCAGTATTTTAGGCCTCCGTCCACGTGGAAATTCTGTAAGAGTTATATAGAGGCCAATTAGATGTTGGTCAGATCACATTCGGTCTCCTACTAATATTTTATTTAACTTTTGATGCCAGCAAGAACGAGACCAGGAAGTAATCAAGACAGCTACCTTGATTAAGCCTCCTCCATGTATATCTCACTAGGTCAGGGTTTTTCAGCCTCCATATATCCACTAGTTCTAATGTATCCATGATCTTTGTAATCTCCTTAAGTGCTTGAGGGTGATATATCCACTAGTTCTAATGTATCCATGATCTTTGTAATCTCCTTAAGTGCTTGAGGGTGATAGTTTGTAGAGTGATTTGCTTTACGATCCATTGAGGTATTTAAAACAGTATTATAATCTGACACCATAATAACAGATGATTTCATTACTTGTGAGCTCAATAGATTATTATAGATATTTTTGAAAAGTGTGGATCATCATTATTTATCCCATGCACATATTAATTTGCCAGATCTGTTTTTGGTCCAATAGCATATTTTAAATAATCAATTTTCCTTGAGGATCTGTTTGTACAATGGAATCAAAATGTGTATTAATTAGTAAAATCACCCCTTTTGAGTTTCTTTGCCCATGACAAAAATATATTTCTCTGTTCCAGTCCTTTTTCCACCCAACCTCATCTATATTTGTAGAATGAGTTTCCTGTAAACAATAGATACAATAGACACAATAGATAGATATGATATAGTAGAAGTATTAATACTAGATATATATATTATATAATAGTAGTATCAATACTAGATATTATATAATAGTAGTATTAATACTAGATGTTGTATGGTAGTAGTATTAATACTAGATATATATTATATAATGGTAGTATTAATACTAGATATATATTATATAATAGTAGTATTAATACTAGATGTTATATGGTAGTAGTATTAATACTAGATATATATTATATAATGGTAGTATTAATACTATATGTTATATGGTAGTAGTATTAATACTAGATAAATATTATATAATAGTAGTATTAATACTAGATATGATATAATAGTAGTATTAATACGAGATATATATTACATATCTAGTATTAATACTAGATATATATTAAATAATAGTAGTATTAATACTAGATGTTATATAGCAGTAGTATTACTACTAGATATATATTATATAATAGTAGTATTAATACGAGATATATATTATATAATACTAGTATTTATACTAGATATATATTATATAATACTAGTATTTATACTAGATATATATTATATAATACTAGTATTAATACTAGATATATATTATATAATACTAGTATTAATACTAGATATCATATAATAGTAGTATTAATACGAGATATATATTATATAATACTAGTATTAATACTAGATATGATATAATAGTAGTATTAATATGAAATATATATTATATAATACTAGTATTAATACTAGATATATATTATATAATACTAGTATTAATACTAGATGTTATATAGTACTAGTATTACTACTAGATATATATTATATAATACTAGTATTAATACTAGATAAATATTATATAATACTAGTATTAATACTAGATATATATTATATAATACTAGTATTAATACTAGATATGATATAATAGTAGTAGTACTGCTAGATGTTATATAGTACTAGTATTACTACTAGATATATATTATATAATACTAGTATTAATACTAGATAAATATTATATAATACTAGTATTAATACTAGATATATATTATATAATAGTAGTATTAATACTAGATGTTATATAGTAGTAGTATAACTACTAGATATGTATTATATAATAGTAGTATTAATACTAGATATATATTGTATAGTAGTAGTATTAATACTAGATATAAATTATATGATAGTAGTATTAATACTAGATGTTATATAGTGGTAGTATTAATACTAGATGTTATATAATAGCAGTATTAATACTAGATGTTATATAATAGTAGTATTAATACTAGCTGTTATATAGTAGTAGTATTAATACTAGATGTTATATAATAGTAGTATTAATACAAGATGTTATATAGTAGTAGCATTAATACTACATGTTATATAATAGTAGTATTAATACTACATGTTATATAGTAGTAGTATTAATACTAGATATATATTATCTAATTGTTGCATTAATACTAGATGTTATATAGTAGTAGCATTAATACTAGATGTTATATAGTAGTAGTATTCATACTAGATGTTATATAGTAGTATTATTAATACTAGATGTTATATAGTAGTATTATTAATACTAGATGTTATATAGTAGTAGTATTAATACTGGATGTTATATAGTAGTAGTATTAATACTAGATATTATATAATAGTAGTATTAATACTAGATATGATATAATAGTAGTATTAATACTAGATATATATTATATAATACTAGTATTAATACTAGATATATATTATATAATACTAGTATTAATACTAGATGTTATATAGTAGTAATATAACTACTAGATATATATTATATAATAGTAGTATTAATACTAGATATATATTATATAGTAGTAGTATTAATACTAGATATAAATTATATAATAGTAGTATGTATACTAGATGTATATTATATGATAGTAGTATTAATACTAGATGTTAAATAGTAGTAGTATTAATACTAGATGTTATATAATAGTAGTATTTATACTAGATGTTATATAGTAGTAGTATTAATACTAGATGTTATATAGTAGTAGTATTAATACTAGATGTTATATAGTAGTAGTATTAATACTAGATATTATATAATAGTAGTATTAATACTGGTAATCCTGTGTCTTACCCGTATGGGCATGGCCAGGCTTTGATTCCACTGAGGGTTGGCATTCTTCTCCATGATCTTACTGCACATCTGGAAGGATGGAATGAAAACATGGAAATGTGAAAATGTGTGTAGTGCCTGTGTTGTTTAGTGTCTGTGTAGTTAGTGTCTGTGTAGTGTCTGTGTAGTTAGTGTCTGTGTAGTTAGTGTCTGTGTAGTTAGTGTCTGTGTAGTTAGTGCCTGTGTAGTTTAGTGTCTGTGTAGTTAGTGTCTGTGTAGTTAGTGTCTATGTAGTTTAGTGTCTGTGTAGTTAGTGTCTGTGTAGTTAGTGCTTGTGTAGTTAGTGTCTGTGTAGTGTCTGTGTAGTTAGTGCTTGTGTAGTTAGGGTCTGTGTAGTGTCTGTGTAGTTAGTGTCTGTGTAGTTAGTGTCTGTGTAGTTTAGTGTCTGTGTAGTTAGTGTCTGTGTAGTGTCTGTGTAGTTAGTGTCTGTGTAGTTAGTGCCTGTGTAGTTAGTGTCTGTGTAGTTAGTGTCTGTGTAGTTAGTGCTTGTGTAGTTAGTGTCTTAGTAGTGTCTGTAGTTTAGTTTGTGTATGTGTAGTTAGTGCTTGTGTAGTTAGTGTCTGTGTAGTGTCTGTGTAGTTAGTGTCTGTGTAGTGTCTGTGTAGTTAGTGTCTGTGTAGTTAGTGTCTGTGTAGTTAGTGCCTGTGTAGTTTAGTGTCTGTGTAGTTAGTGTCTGTGTAGTTAGTGTCTATGTAGTTTAGTGTCTGTGTAGTGTCTGTGTAGTTTAGTGTCTGTGTAGTTTAGTGTCTGTGTAGTTAGTGTCTCTTGTCGTTTAGTGTCTGTGTAGTTTAGTGTCTGTGTAGTTAGTGTCTGTGTAGTTAGTGTATGTGTAGTGTCTGTGTAGTTAGTGCCTGTGTAGTTAGTGCATGTGTAGTTAGTGCCTGTGTAGTTAGTGTCTGTGTCGTTTAGTGTCTGTGTAGTTTAGTGTCTGTGTAGTTAGTGTCTGTGTAGTTTAGTGTCTGTGTAGTTAGTGTCTGTGTAGTTAGTGCCTGTGTAGTTAGTGTCTGTGTAGTTAGTGCCTGTGTAGTTAGTGTCTGTGTAGTTAGTGCCTGTGTAGTTAGTGCCTGTGTAGTTAGTGTCTGTGTAGTTAGTGCCTGTGTAGTTAGTGCCTGTGTAGTTAGTGTATGTGTAGTTAGTGCTTGTGTAGTTAGTGCTTGTGTAGTTAGTGTCTGTGTAGTTTAGTGTCTGTGTAGTTAGTGTCTGTGTAGTGTCTGTGTAGTTAGTGTCTGTGTAGTTAGTGTCTGTGTAGTTAGTGCCTGTGTAGTTAGTGTCTGTGTAGTTAGTGTCTGTGTAGTTAGTGCCTGTGTAGTTAGTGTCTGTGTAGTTAGTGTCTGTGTAGTGTCTGTGTATTTAGTACCTGTGAAGTTAGTGCTTGTGTAGTTACTGTCTGTGTAGTTTAGTGTCTGTGTAGTGTATGTGTAGTTAGTGCTTGTGTAGTTAGTGCTTGTGTAGTTAGTGTCTGTGTAGTTTAGTGTCTGTGTAGTTAGTGTCTGTGTAGTTAGTGTCTGTGTAGTTAGTGTCTGTGTAGTTAGTGTCTGTGTAGTTAGTGTCTGTGTAGTGTCTGTGTAGTTAGTGTCTGTGTAGTGTCTGTGTATTTAGTACCTGTGAAGTTAGTGCTTGTGTAGTTACTGTCTGTGTAGTTTAGTGTCTGTGTAGTGTCTGTGTAGTTACTGTCTGTGTAGTTTAGTACGTTCAATATAAGTCACATGTTGATCTTCGTCTGTGTGTCAAACGGGTTTTCTCGCACGTGTGTGTTTACCGTTTTGCCAGCGAAGTTGACTTCAACTAAGGGGTCGACCAGGTTCTTCCTGTTGCTGTCGAATCCCAGGACCTGTCTCATCCCATCCATAAAGGCATCATCCACTGTGAAGATAATTATTTTATTGTTAACCTATCAAAAACCACAAAAACATACACACATAAACACATATTTCCTACGTTATGAGAGGAACAAAACAGAGTACACACACACACACACTCACTCTGAGGCAGGTCCTCAGCTCTGAATACTTTGAGTGTGAAGATGGCTCCTCTGAGTGTGAGTCCAGCAGGACGCAACAGGTTCCCCTCTATATCCTCCTTATCCACCACTCCCTCCTTCTTATCCACCTAGGAGAGGGAGAGTGAGAGTGAGAGTGAGAGTGAGAGAGAGAGAGAGAGAGAGAGAGAGAGAGAGAGAGAGAGAGAGAGAGAGAGAGAGAGAGAGAGAGAGAGAGAGAGAGCCAGAGAGAGAGAGAGAGAGAGAGAGAGAGAGAGAGAGAGAGAGAGAGAGAGAGAGAACAAGAACAGCTCAAATAGGCAAAGATAAATGACAGTCCATCATTACTTTAAGACATGAAGGTCAGTCAATCCGGAAAATGTCTAGAACTTTGAAAGTTTCTTCAAGTGCAGTCGCAAAAACCTTTGAGTGTTATGATGAAACTGGCTCTCATGAGGACCGCCACAGGAAAGGAAGACCCAGAGTTACCTCTGCTGCAGAGGATAGGTTCATTAGAGTTACCAGCCTCAGAAATTGCAGCACAAATAACTGCTTCACAGAGTTCAAGCAACAGACACGTCTCAACATCAACTGTTCAGAGGAGACTGTGTGGATCAGGCCTTCATGGTCGAATTGCTGCAAAGAAACCATTACTAAAGGACACCAATAAGAAGAAGAGACTTGCTTGGGCCAAGAAACATGAGCAATGGACATTAGACTGGTGGAAATCAGACCTTGGTCTGATGTGTCCAAATTTGAGATTTTTGGTTCCACAGAGTAGGTGAACGGATGATCTCCGCATGTGTGGTTCCGACCATGAAGCATGGAGGTGGAGGTGTGGTGGTGCTTTGCTGTTGACACTGTCAGTGATTTATTTAGAATTCAAGGCACACTTAACCAGCAAGGCTACCACAGACTTGCAGCGATATGCCATCCCATCTGGTTTGCACTTAGTGGGACTATCATTTGTTTTTCAACAGAACAATGACCCAAAACACACCTCCAGGCTGTGTAAAGGCTATTTGGCCAAGAAGGAGAGTGATGGAGTGCTGCATCAGATTACCTGGCCTCCACAATCACCCAATTGAGATGGTTTGGGATGAGTTGGACCGTAGAGTGAAGGAAAAGCAGCAGTGCTCAGCATATGTGGGAACTGCTTCAAGACTATTGGAAAAGCATTTCTTATGAAGCTGGTTGAGAGAATGCTAAGAGTGTGCAAAGCTGTCATCAAGGCAAACGGTGGCTACTTTGAAGAATCTAAAATCAAAAATATTTTTTATATTTGTTTATCACTTTTTTGGTTACTACATGATTCCATGTGTTATTTCATAGTTTCAATGTCTTCACTATTATTCTACAATGTAGAAAATAGTAAAAAATTAAGAAAAACCCTAGAATGAGTAGATGTGTCCAAACCTTTGACTGGTGCTGTATATCGGAACAGATGCACACACACAAACACTCAATATATACTATAAAAAAAAGAGTGAAAGACACAGAGAGAACCAAGTGGACAGATATGAGACAGATAGCTATGTATATCATATTCCAAAAGATACAGAGATCAACCCAACATTATAGGTCATTTAATCAGACTCACTGGAGCTTCGTCGCCTGCAGCCAATACGAAGAGGCTGACCTTCAGGTAACCTTTGGCCCCGGCCGAGAGGTCGTCAGGGTCAGAGAGGAGGAGCCACTTCCTCAAGAAGGCATGTCCTAGAGGACAAAAGAGCATTGTGGGAGAATGTGTACTTCCTACTTATGGCTGATCGTACAGCTGATTATGGTGAAATGATTAGGACATTGATAGTGAATGATTGGAATGATTGCAATTTGTTAAATCAAATTGACTTGTTGTGCTTAAATTACATTACATTTTGCGGTTAAATTTGCATGTACCGAATAAAAAAATGCAAGTTAAATTGGTTTTCATCGCATTTTCAACTCTACTGGAGATTTCCTCACAAAATGAAATGATGTTGACTAGAGCGCACGTAGGCTATAGCCTACACGATAATATTATCACAGACAAAAGAGCGAGATTCTTTCTACTTGTCCAACGGCAGCCAAGCATCGATGTATCATGCTGCCAGAATCAAACCCTCCATGTTTATTGGAAAGGAGCAGCAAGCTCATCACCGTGACCTTTCACCCCCCCTGTGTAGTTCATCATAATGTATTGTATCTGTAGCCTAACAAACTGCACGCTTTCCAGACCACTCAACATGTCTCTGCGCGATTCCAAGTTGACTCTGATGGTTATCATATCGATACGTGTGTTGGCATTAAAAGCGTTTTCCACCAACATCTTTCGATTTTTTAATTTCAGTGATTATATGTATCGCTTCCTGTTGTTGTGAACTGTAGGCTCTAATGATTTAAACCTTTCGATTGAAGGCCAGTCGCGTCGCTATGGCCGTGGTCGGTGATTCTTGTAGGCTAATAAAAGGCAGCATAAACCAGCCTATTATCTCTGAAGTTCATTCATGCTTTGGTGATGATGGAAATTTTAACTGTAAATTTAGGCTACTGTTAAAGAGCTCACATAGGCTACTTCTCTGCCAGAGCGCATCAGATAACTAGCCCCACCAGTAAGGGTGGTCTACTTCTCTGCCAGAGCGCATCAGATAACTAACCCCACCAGTAAGGGTGGTCTACTTCTCTGCCAGAGCGCATCAGATAACTAGCCCCGCCAGTAAGGATGGCCTACTTCTCTGCCAGAACGCATCAGATAACTAACCCCGCCAGTAAGGGTGGTCTACTTCTCTGCCAGAGTGCATCAGATAACTAACCCCGCCAGTAAGGATGGCCTACTTCTCTGCCAGAACGCATCAGATAACTAGCCCCGCCAGTAAGGGTGGTCTACTTCTCTGCCAGAGTGCATCAGATAACTAACCCCGCCAGTAAGGATGGCCTACTTCTCTGCCAGAACGCATCAGATAACTAGCCCCGCCAGTAAGGGTGGCCTACTTCTCTGCCAGAGCGCATCAGATAATTAGCCCCACCAGTAAGGGTGGCCTATGAAATGTTACCTCCCTACATTGATTCTATTGATGGAAAACTGTTGTTTATCTCTTGTGTTCCCACACATTTAAATAATCATTTACGTCTAGCTCGCAATCAAGGTTGGCTGTGTATCCCCTCCAGCAGTGGTAAAGTGTAGGCCTATGACTATGTAGCCTTCTGACACTGTCCTAATGGACTCTGTGCAGGTCCCAATTTAAAGGGAAATTCCAACCAAAAAACAATATTTTGGTATTTGTTTCATTAGTCCATTGTTGACATAGTCCCAAAATGTTTTGCATGTCAGCCATCAAGTTTTTTTTCAAGATATGCAAATGTCAAAATAGAGAAATCTGGCCAGTATGATGAATGGTTTTTTGGGTGGAGTTCACTATGAAATGTAATAAGAGTACTATGGTATGGTGGAATCTCATTATGTTCCTGCAGATGGCAGTACTGAGTCACGCCTTGAGACCCTTGCAGGTGACGACACCCAGTGCACTGGTGGAATTTAAAAGGAACAGCCCTGACTACTGTACTTATGGTAAGGTGTCCGATTCAAACTGATCTCAAATGCACAAAGCAAATATGGTGTTGTAGATCAAGCGGACGGCTGTACGTACACTGTATGTCCTAATGGAGGTCTGCTAGAAGGAAAAGCTTAAAACAAATCTACTGAAACTGGCATCGGTTCTAGGTGTGGAGAACAGTGCAGGGTTTACCGAATCACATTTTATCACATTGGTTCTAGGTCTCTTGCTGAGATACAAATGGGGTAAAATAGCTGTGACAATAATAACATGAGATTAGAGTAATAACCTACATGATAATAACATGAGAATAGAGTAATTACCTACATGATAATAACATGAGATTAGAGTAATAAGCTACATGATAATAACATGAGAATAGAGTAATTACCTACATGATAATAACATGAGATTAGAGTAATAACCAACATGATAACATGAGATTAGAGTAATAACCAACATGATAATAACATGAGATTAGAGTAATAACCAGAATGATAACATGAGATTAGAGTAATAACCAACATGATAATAACATGAGATTAGAGTAATAACCAGAATGATAACATGAGATTAGAGTAATAACCAACATGATAATAACATGAGATTAAAGTAATAACCAACATGATAATAACATGAGATTAGAGTAATAACCAACATGATAATAACATGAGATTAGAGTAATAACCAGAATGATAACATGAGATTAGAGTAATAACCAACATGATAACATGAGGTTAGAGTAATAACCAACATGATAACATGAGATTAGAGTAATAACCAACATGATAATAACATGAGATTAGAGTAATAACCAACATGATAATAACATGAGATTAGAGTAATAACCAGAATGATAACATGAGATTAGAGTAATAACCAACATGATAATAACATGAGATTAGAGTAATAACCAACATGATAACATGAGATTAGAGTAATAACCAACATGATAACATGAGAATAGAGTAATAACCAACATGATAATAACATGAGATTAGAGTAATAACAAAGATGATAATAACATGAGATTAGAGTAATAACCAGAATGATAACATGAGATTAGAGTAATAACCAACATGATAATAACATGAGATTAGAGTAATAACCAACATGATAATAACATGAGATTAGAGTAATAACCAACATGATAATAACATGAGATTAAGAGTAATAACCAACATGATAACATGAGAATAGAGTAATAACCAACATGATAATAACATGAGATTAGAGTAATAACCAACATGATAATAACATGAGATTAGAGTAATAACCAGAATGATAACATGAGATTAGAGTAATAACCAACATGATAATAACATGAGATTAAGAGTAATAACCAACATGATAACATGAGAATAGAGTAATAACCAACATGATAATAACATGAGATTAGAGTAATAACCAACATGATAATAACATGAGATTAGAGTAATAACCAGAATGATAACATGAGATTAGAGTAATAACCTACATGATAATAACATGAGATTAGAGTAATAACCAACATGATAACATGAGAATAGAGTAATAACCAACATGATAATAACATGAGATTAGAGTAATAACCAACATGATAATAACATGAGATTAGAGTAATAACCAGAATGATAACATGAGATTAGAGTAATAACCTACATGATAATAACATGAGAATAGAGTAATAACCAACATAATAATAACATGAGAATAGAGTAATAACCAACGTGATAAGAACATGAGGTTAGAGTAATAACCAACATGATAATAACATGAGAATAGAGTAATTACCAACATGATAACATGAGATTAGAGTAATACCCAACATGATAACATGAAATTAGAGTAATAACCAACATGATAATAACATGAGAATAGAGTAATAACCTACATGATAATAACATGAGATTAGAGTAATAACCAACATGATAATAACATGAGATTAGAGTAATAACCAACATGACAATAACATGAGATTAGAGTAATAACCAACATGATAATAACATGAGATTAAAGTAATAACCAACATGATAATAACATGAGATTAGAGTAAAAACCTACATGATAATAACATGAGATTAGAGTAATAACCAACATGATAATAACATGAGATTAGAGTAATAACCAACATGATAATAACATGAGATTAGAGTAATAACCAACATGATAATAACATGAGATTAGAGTAATAACCAACATGATAACATGAGATTAGAGTAATAACCAACATGATAACATGAGATTAGAGTAATAACCAACATGATAATAACAGGAGATTAGAGTAATAACCAACATGATAATAACAGGAGATTAGAGTAATAACCAACATGATGACATGAGATTAGAGTAATAACCAACATGATAACATGAGATTAGAGTAATAACCAACATGATAACATGAGAATAGAGTAATAACCAACATGATAATAACATGAGATTAGAGTAATAACCAACATGATAATAACATGAGATTAGAGAAATAACCAACATCATAACATGAGATTAGAGTAATAACCAACATGATAATAACATGAGATTAGAGTAATAACCAATATTATAACATGAGATTAGAGTAATAACCAACATGATAATAACAGGAGATTAGAGTAATAACCAACATGATAACATAAGATTAGAGTAATAACCAACATTATAACATGAGATTAGAGTAATAACCAACATCATAATAACATGAGAATAGAGTAATAACCAACATCATAATAACATGAGAATAGAGTAATAACCAACATCATAATAACATGAGAATAGGGTAATAACCAACATGATAATAACATGAGAATAGAGTAATAACCAACATCCTAATACCATGAGAATAGAGTATTAACCAACATCATAACAACATGAGATTAAAGTAATAACCAACATGATAATAACATGAGAATAGAGTAATAACCAACATCATAATAACATGATATTAGAGTAATAACCAACATGATAATAACATGAGATTAGAGTAATAACCAACATGATAATAACATGAGATTAGAGTAATAACCAACATGATAATAACATGAGAATAGAGTAATAACCAGAATGATAACATGAGATTAGAATAATAACCAACATGATACATGAGATCAGAGTAATAACCAACATGATACATGAGATTAGAGTAATAACCAACATGATAATGACATGAGATTAGAGTAATAACCAACATGATAATAACATGAGATTAGATAGTCAAAGCTGTCATCAAGGAAAAGGGTGGCTACTTTGAAGAATCTAAAATCTAAAATATATTTTGATTAACACTTTTTTGGTTACTACATGATTCCATATGTGTTATTTCATAGTTTTTATATCTTCACTATTATTCTACAATGTAGAAAACCCTGGAATTAGTAGGTTTGTCCAAACTTCTGACTGGTACTGTATATATATTTTTTACTAAGTCGTTTAAACGAGATACTAAGTCATTCAAACGAGATACTAAGTCGTTCAAACGAGATAATTCCAAGAGTCTATGTTTTTAATGTATTTTTTTGCCTTGGGCTTCAGGGCTTCTTCTGTAAAGATCCTATCTTGTCTAGCGTATTTAGTTTAGTCAACATTTGGAAAGTTTACCAAATAATGTTCAGTTTCCATCACAGCTGTCGTGACTTTTTTTTTTAATTCAGTATGACTTTACTTGCATGAAAACGGTGGACGGAAATGTGGTTAGTAAGTCATATTGTATTTTTAAAAAAGCACAGCAGCTGTGATGGAAACAGGATGTTTCGGTATAGTTTAATAAATGCTGACAGATCATTTGTTCGTTCGACATGGTGGGATCTTTTTGTGCCGGTAAAATTAATTATGAAGGAAATGGCGGTGGGAATGTCTTTAATGCGCAAATATTGATATAATAACCATCACGTCAAAGTAAACTTGGAGTCACATGATGATATGGTGTGTGATTCTCCCAACTACGAGGAGGGGAAACCGTGCAGATTACTAGGCTAAAGATGAAATACCTTATGATGAACTTCACAGGGTGGTGAAAGGTCACGGTGCTGCTTTCTAATAAATATTGAGTGTCTCATTCTGGTGACATGATCGATGCTTGACTGCCGTTCATTTTGTGTGCGTTACGTCGTCACAAACAGATATTCTATCTGCAATAAGTACTGTACATCTGGTGGAAACATACCACCGGTGGGAAAATGGGCATATTTTCTTCATGCGGATTTGAGAATATTCACATTAAAATCTTTCTCCAATTAGATAGAAACCTAGTTATTGATCTGGCTTCACTCACTGCTCTCGTTGTAGACTGTTCCAACATCAAGCTGTAAAAGAAATCCAGAGAGAAATAAACATCCAAACAGAAATACTCTGTCTTCCATGGCACATAAACATTCATAAAGAGATATGGCGAGTTTACAGAGGACGAGTAGAGAAGAGAATGTTTTACTTTGAATTCTCCTATCACTGAGTCAGTTCGCAGCAACATGGAGTCAAAAACCTGACAGAGAGAGAAAGCGAGAGAACGAGAGAGAGACAGAGCGATACTATACATTACTACTATACTCATTACTACTTTGATACACGTATATGTTCAATGTAGTAGTGAATAATACATTTATACTGATAAAGACTTACAGTAATGAAGATGGGCTCATCAAAGAGGTCTGACGGAGTCTCAAAGAAGTTCAGAAAGAAAGTCTGAGAGAAATAAATAAAAGGAAATATGTTATAAGCTATAACACAAATATTACCTAGCTTTACCTATAGTATGTTTATTAACTAGCTATAACAGCTAATAACTAGTTGTAACAGGTTATATCATGTTTTTTCACCTCATCAAACACTGGGTTGTTTCCTTTCCTGATGCGAGTCCTCTTGGTCTGCCCACCGACAGTAACCTTGACGACCGGTTTGATGTTGATGCCCGGCAACTGTCGGCCTTCGATGACCCGAACTCGCACCTGAACATTTTCCCACAGAAACATGTATGAAACATATATTGATTGTGTTTTTTTAGAGTTTTATTTTAGAGAGTTTTATTTAGTCAAATTCACAAAGGGATCTCATATGTAGTTGCCGTATACAGTGAAATACTTCAGCTCAGAGCTCCAACAGTGCAGTCGCGAAATGAAACAATAATAAACAGTGATAAATATAAATGTCCATAAGGGGGCGCAGCAGGGTGGAGCTGGTAGCTGACTAGTGGTGGCTATTCAGCAGTCTGATGGTCTGAGGGTAGAAGCTATTGGCCAGTCTGACAGTTTTAGCCATGATGTTCCTGTACTGCACGCGTCAGAGTGATGGAAGCAAGGAGAACAGGTCGTGGCTCGGGTGGCTGAGGTCCCTGAGGATTTTCTTGGCCTTCCCTGCGACACCTGGTGTTGTAAATGTACTAGAGGACAGGCAGTGTGCACCCAATGGTAGAGACTTGCGGCCACGGGCGGTGGAGTTGCCGTACCAGGCTGTGATGAAGCCCGACAGTATGCTCTCGATGGTATTGCTGTAGAGCACTGTGAGGGCCCTCAGGGACAGGCCAAATTTCTTTAGCATCCTAAGTCCTAAGGTTAAAGAGTTGCTGTCGTGCCTTCTTCACCTTGGCTCCTCGGAGATGTGTATGCCAAGGAACTTGATGTTTTTGACCGTCTCCACAGAAACCCCGTTGATGAGGATTGGGGGCGAGCCTAGTCTGGTTCTCCTGATGTCCACAATCAGCTCCTTTCTTTTGACGGACGTTGAGGGAGAGGTTGTTTACCTGGCACCTCGCCATCAAAGGTGCCTACCTCTTCCCTGTAGGCTCTGTCGTCATTGTTGGTAATCAGGTCTACTACTGTCAGCCATCTTGATGATGGAGATGGAACTATGTGAGGTCGCACAGTCGTGGGCATACTGGAAGTACAGGAGGGGACTGAGGACGCGTCCTTGTGGGACCCCCCCGTGTGGATGATCAGTGTGGAGGAGGTAATGTTGCCTACCTTTATCACCTGGGGCGGCCCGTCAGGAAGTCCAGGACCTAGTTGCATAGGGAGGAACCCAGTCCCAGGGCTGTGAGCTTTGTGGTGAGCTTAGAGGGCACTATGGTCTCGAAGACCAAGCTGGAGTCAATGAACAGGATCCTCACATATGCAATTCCTCTTGTCCAGGTGGGTGAGGGCAGTGTGCAGTGCAATGCCGAGGATCTGTCAGGGCGGTGTGCAAGGGGATGTAGTCTTTGACTAGCCTCTCGAAGCACTTCATGATGTCATGAATGAATGCTACTGGCCGGTAGTCATTCAGTTCAGTTATTTTCCCTTTCTTGGGCACGGGGACGATAGTGGACATCTTGAAGCAGGTGGGGATATCGGACTGAGCTAGAGAGAGATTGAGAATGTCTGAAAACACCACAGCTAGCTGGTCTGCATATTCTCTGAGGGCACTGCTAGGGATGCCATCTGGGCCAGGCAGACTCGCGAGGGTAAATACGTTGAATGACTTAGATACCTTCTACATGGAGGCCGTGAGTATGTAGGCCTGTCCGCAGGGGCTCTCCTCTGAGTTGTTTTGCTCGAAGTGTGAGGAAAAATGTATTTAGCTCGTCCGGTAGGGCGGTGTTGGTGTCCGCGACGTGACAATTTTCTTATTTTGTAATCCATGATGGTTAGAAGCCCCTGTCACATACATCTCATATCCAACCAGCTGAAATGCTCCTTCACTTTGTCCCTTTGCTTGCGTCTCGCCATCTTGATTGTTGTTTGACGGCTCAAAACAGTAGAAAATCAGCATTTACATGAATATATATTCTTTTGAGTTGATTGATACCGGTGTAGGAGAGAAATCATACTATTTGTGTAAATTACAAGGAATCTCAAGCTGCGAGAGAAGATGTCACGCCACGACCACATAGTGGCGCTCTGTCTAAGGCCTATCACTGTCAGGTGGCATAGCTTTCTCTGCTCTATGGTCTAAATTAGATGATGAAGGCACCAGCTTTTTACAACAGATGAGCAGTTTTCAGACCATAACAGATGTTCTTAGAACCATAACAGATGTTCTTAGAACCATAACAGATGTTCTTAGAACCATAACAGATGTTCTCAGACCATAACAGATGTTCTTAGAACCATAACAGATGTTCTTAGAACCATAACAGATGTTCTTGAAACCATAACAGATGTTCTTAGGACCATAACAGATGTTCTTAGAACCATAACAGATGTTCTTAGAACCATAACAGATGTTCTCAGACCATAACAGATGTTCTTAGAACCATAACAGATGTTCTTAGAACCATAACAGATGTTCTTGAAACCATAACAGATGTTCTTAGAACCATAACAGATGTTCTCAGAACATGACAGCTGTTCTCAAACAATAACAGATGAGCATTTCTCAGACCAACTAGCAGAAGTCAAAGCAAATCAAAGTTTACTGGTCACGTACGCAGTTTACAGCAGGTATAGATGGTGCAATGAAGACCTTGGTGCTAGCTTCCTCAAAAAATGCAGTACAACATCCATATCAGAGATGTTACAAAAGACAGAGAGGAGTCTGGGAGAGATTTAGATAGATATGTCCTGATTTAATTGTGTTTTTAAACTGAGGAAATACGCAGTTGTATGTGACATGTGTCACACACACACACACAGAGAAATGCACACACACACCTGCAGGTCCTGTGGTTTGTTGGGGAGCGGTGCCTTGTTACCCTGCTGTCTCTTCTTCCTCTTCACTCCAGGGGTGTAGTTAGGGGGGGCCCGTTTAGGGGTCTGGGCTGGCAGGGGTAACATGATGACACATACACAGAGTTGAAAACAGATCACACAAAAGACAAACTATGTTTAAAAAAAAAAAAAAAACACAGAAACATCATACTGCAATTTCAAGAGCTGGCTTGCTAGGGGTCAGGGGTCAGGGCTCCGGAGGAAGGGGTCAGTGGTGGTTACCTGTGGGGGTCTCTTGGCCGCCCTGCCCCCCCCCTGATGGGGCCCCTGGTGACTCCCTGTGTCTGGGTCGTCTGTCTGCTCCATCATCAACATGCTCTCTGTGTCCTCCTCACCCATGGTGTCCAACGAGAAGACTGGAATAGACACACACATACAGTGCAACCCTCATCATTACAGAGAGTTAGAGAGAGAGACATCGAGAAAGAGAGAGAGAGAGAGAGAGAGAGAGACAGAGTTTTTTTTACGTTTATTTATTTAACTAGGCAAGTCAGTTAAGAAAAAAGGCAAAAGGCCTCCTGGGGGGGGATGGGGGCTGTGATTAAAAACATTAATTAAAATATTGGACAAAACACACATGACGACAAGTGAGACAAAACAACACTACATGAAGAGATACCTAAGACAGCAACATAGAGACAGAGAGACTATGACAGTTTTTGGGCTAGGTTTGATATGAGAGCTCTACTGGTATCTAGAGACTTTTTGGAGATGTCTTGTACCTGTGACAGTGTCCAGCTCCACAGGTTTCTCCCGGGCCTCTGGCTGAGGAGGAGGCTGGAAGAAAGGAGTCATTCCTGGGGGAGGGATGTAGGAAACCTGCAGGCTCAGTGTGGCCTAGTGGAGGAAACAGGTCAAAGATGATTTACTAAACAGAGATGGACATGTATAAAACGAAACTATTCTCTTGCTTTGTTGTTGGTTCTTATCTGAAAAATATCCCTTCCAGGTAGGAAATATTTCTGATATTGCCAGTATTATATTCAATTTAAATCCTAATAGTTAGTTCATCTTCAAATAATATTTTACCAGGAATCTTTTTGTGAATGATCTCCACTGGGATTTACTGGTTTTAACACTCAACCACAAAAACAAAGAAGAATATCTTGATTTGGTCTGTGAGGGATATGGATGATATGAATGGGTTGATTTCCAGGGGGTGGTGTTGGGAGCAGGGCCCTCTTGTTGTGTCCTAAATTACACACTATTTAGGGCACTACTTTTAGACCAGGGTCCATAGGGTAGTGGACTACTGTTGACCAGGGACCATAGGGTAGTGGACTACTGTAGACCAGGGACCATAGAATAGTGGACTACTGTTGACCAGGGCCCATTGGGTAGTGTACTATTGTTGACCAGGGCCCATAGGGTAGTGGACTACTGTTGACCAGGGACCATAGGGTAGTGGACTACTGTAGACCAGGGATCATAGGGTAGTGGACTACTGTTGACCAGGGACCATAGGGTAGTGGACTACTGTTGACCAGGGACCATAGGGTAGTGGACTACTGTTGACCAGGGACCATAGGGTAGTGGACTACTGTTGACCAGGGACCATAGGGTAGTGGACTACTGTTGACCAGGGACCATAGGGAACCGGTTGCCGTTTGAGACGAAAGAAAGGGTTTGTGAGGGTGTTTGTGAAACTGTCTGTCTGTCTGTCTGTGCCTGGTGGCTGTACCTGGACACACACAGAGACAGACAGACAGACACAGAGGGTTTTCCTGAGGATGTGTGTGCTATTCTGAGAGAGGTGCTACAGAGAAGAGAAGGAAGAAAAACATATTTTTGGCTGGTACACACATACACACCCGGCAGAAAATAGTTAGCCATTGTTTTCTTGAGTAGAAAAAAGCCAAGAATTCTGACTTACTGATAAAATATGTCCGCCAGCAAATCATGGTTATGTTGTTTGTATTAATTCTGTGCAAATGTTTTAGAGCAGTGGTTCCCAAACTTTTTATAGTCCCGTACCTCTTCAAACATTCAACCTCCAGCTGTACCCCCTCTAGCACCAGGGTCAGCGCACTCTCAAATGTAGTTTTTTTTCCTTCATTGTCAGCCTGCCACACACACTATACGATACATTTATTAAACATAAGAATGAGTGTGAGTTTGTCACAATCCGGCTCGTGGGAAGTGACAAAGAGCTCTTATAGGACCAGGGCACAAATAACAACATAATAATAATCAATAATTTTGCTCTTTATTTTACCATCTTACATATAAAACCTTATTTGTTCATCACAAATGTTGAATAATTCCCCCACAGGTTAATGAGAAGGTTGTGCTTGAAAGGACGCACATAACTCTGCAATAGTGGGTTGTATTGGAGAGAGTCTCAGTCTCAAATCATTTCCCACACGCAGTCTGTGCCTGTATTACGTTTTCATGCTAGTGAGGGCCGGGAATCCACTCTCACATAGGTACGTGGTTGCAAATGGGTTCAGTGTCTTAACAGCGCGTTTTGCCAAGGCAGGATACTCTGAGCGCAGCCCAATCCAGAAATCTGGCAGTGGCTTCTGATTAAATTCAATTTTCACAGAACTGCTTGTTGCAATTTTGCTGAGGCTCTCTTGTTCAGATATCGGTAAGTGGACTGGAGGCAGGGCATGAAAGGGATAACAAATCCAGTTGTTTGTGTCGTCCGTTTTGGGAAAGTACCTGCGTAATTGCGCACCCAACTCACTCAGGTGCTTCCCTATATCACATTTGACATTGTCCGTAAGCCTGAGTTCATTTGCACACAAAAAATTGCGCAATGATGGAAAGACCTGTGTGTTGTCCATATTAATGCAGACAGAGAAGAGCTCCAACTCCTTAATCATAGCCTCAGTTATGTGCCGCACATTGAACATAGTTGCGGAGAGTCCCTGTAATCCTAGATTCAGATCATTTAGGCGAGAAAAAACATCACCCAGATAGGCCAGTCGAGTGAGAAACTTGTCATCATGCAAGCGGTCAGACAAGTGAAAATTAGGGTCAGTAGAGCTTTTTTTTTAGATGAAATCACATTTTTATTTGGCGTACCCCCAATGGCATTGCGAGTACCCTTGGGTCAGTTGTACAGCCGAATGCATTCGACTGAAATGTCTTTCGCATTTAACCCAACCCCTCTGAATCGTAAAGGTGTGTGTTACAATGAAACGTACAGGAAGTGTCTGTTTAAGGAAATTAACAGGAAGTAGAAACGTTCCAGGCGCTCAAACCAAATCAAATGTTATTAGCTGCATAGATATATTTTGTATGTGTGTGTGTGTGTGTGTGTGTGTGTGTGTGTGTGTGTGTGTGTGTGTGTGTGTGTGTGTGTGTGTGTGTGTGTGACTGCGTGTGCATGTGTCTCACCCCAGTATTGTTCCTCTTGGTATCCAGTAGGGACACAGTGAAGCTAGCAGCCAGGTTAGGGGAGTTGAGGATATCCCTGAGAGCCACTCTACTCTCCCCCAGGAACCTAGAAACAGAGAGAGAATATACACTGGTTAGTAGTGAACACAGACAGACAGACAGACATATAGAGAGACAGAAGGAGTGGAACAAAGGGAAGGCAGAGTAGAATACAGGGATATGAGTCAGACATCTCCCTGTCTCACCTGTACTCACACAGACACAGCTGAGGACAGTATAGGAAACATTACATCAGCCGTCCGTCTCCCTGTCTCACCTGTAACCACAATCTACAGCTACTCTGAGAATATAGAACCATAAAGAGGCTGGCTGGAAATCCCAGAGGGTAGCTGTCTATTCATCTATTCAGTTATTCAGTAGCCATTAGCGATCCCAGTGGCCAGTGATATGGAGACAGGGAAAGCAATGCTAATGCTCTAAGTATGTGAGAAAGTCAGAAAGCTAGAATGTTAGAATGTTAGATTTTAGATTTATTTTTATAATTTGACCTTTATTTTACTAGGCAAATCAGTTAAGAACAAATTCTTATTTTCAATGACAGCCTAGGAACAGTGGGTTAACTGCCTGTTCAGGGGCAGAACAACAGATTTGTACCTTGTCAGCTCGGGGAATTGAACTTGCAACCCTGCTAGAATGTTAGAATGTTAGAATGTGAGAACGCTAGAATGTTAGAATGCGAGAATGCGAGAATGTGAGAATGCTAGAATGTTAGATTGTGAGAATGCTAGAATGCGAGAATGCGAGAATGCTAGAATGTGAGAATGTTAGAATGTTAGAATGTTAGGATGTGAGAATGCCAGAATGTTAGAATGTGAGAATGTGAGAATGTTAGAACGTGAGAATGTAAGAATGCCAGAATGTTAGAATGCCAGAATGTTAGAATGTTAGAATGCTAGAATGCTAGAATGTTAGAATGTTAGAATGCTAGAATGCTAGAATGCTAGAATGTGAGAATGTGTAAATGCTAGAATGTCAGAATGTTAGATTGCGAGAATGCTAGAATGCTAGAGTGCTAGAATGTTAGAATGCTAGAATGTTAGAATGCTAGAATGTGAGAATGTTAGAATGCTAGAATGTAAGAATGTGAGAATGCTAGAATGCTAGAATGCTAGAATGTGAGAATGCTAGAATTTTAGAATGTGATGTGTCATGATCTTCGTGCGGGACAGACCAAGACGCAGCGATGCTTCCAATATACATTTTATTTAAGACGAACGTAACTGGGAAAATAACAAAATATAAACGAAGATCGTGATGCTGAACATAACTACAACCACACAACGAGCTATGCACAAACAATAACCCACAAAATCCTATTGAAAACTACAAACATATATATGGTTCCCAATTAGAGGTAACGACACTCAGCTGCCTCTAATTGGGAACCATTTCCCCAACATAGAAATACAACACCTAGAACTAAAAAAACCTTCACCAAAAACGAAACTAAACACGCCAGCCTAAAAACTCTGGCCTGGACGTGACAATAAGGTTAGAATGTGAGAATGCTAGAATGCTAGAATGCTCCAGACGTTCTCACATGCCTGGTGTTATTCCAACCTGTCCTTGAACAGAGCTGGGAGCTATTGTCTAGACTCCTTAGGATTATGTTGACTTGGGCCCTATTGTCCAAAACCTTATGGCAGCAGGGAAGCTAATCAGCTATTCAGTAGCTATTAACAAGCATTGTCTTGTTATATGGAGACGATCCTAACACTGCCAGAATGTTCCAGGGGAGACAATGGAAACCTGATTAGTGATTGGAACACCAATCGACATTCTAATGGTTCACATGGAGATCCGGACAAAAACAATGCACTCTGGGAGTGTTCCATCGTTAGCAATTTCCTTAGAAAACATGTTCATTAATGAATTCACACCAGCAGTAAACAGGTTACAGGTTGTTCAATGAAACAATCACCCAACAACAACATCAACAATATGAGAAAATAGAGAACTGGATGCCATGGCTCTGTTGCCTACTTCAACCGAAACCCTTGAAGTGTTTATAGACAAAGACGGCTGAATAAATGTAAGCAATATGGCGGAGGTCACACTTCACCTGTTATTACAAAGCAAAGGAGGAGCCATTACTATGTTACTACATTGCTGATACAATAATAACTGAGAATGTTAGAATGCTAGAATGTTAGAATGCTAAAATGCTAGAATGTTAGAATGCTAGAATGCTAGAATGTTAGAATGCTAGAATGTTAGAATGCTAGAATGTTAGAATGCTAGAATGTTAGAATGTTAGAATGCTAGAATGTTAGAATGTTAGAATGTTAGAATGTTACAATGTTAGAATGCTAGAATGCTAGAATGTTAGAATACTAGAATGTTAGAATACTAGAATGCTAGAATGCTAGTTTTCAATAGGATTTTGTGGGTTATTGTTTGTGCATAGCTAGAATGTTAGAATGCTAGAATGTTAGAATGCTAGAATGTTAGAATGCTAGAATGTTAGAATGCTAGAATGCTAGAATGTTAGAATGCTAGAATGTTAGAATGTTAGAATTCTAGAATGCTAGAATGTTAGAATGTTAGAATGTTAGAATGCTAGAATGCTAGAATGTTAGAATGTTAGAATGCTAGAATATTAGAATACTAGAATGTTAGAATACTAGAATGCTAGAATGCTAGAATGTTAGAATGTTAGAATGCTAGAATGTTAGAATGCTAGAATGCTAGAATGCTAGAATGTTAGAATGCTAGAATTGTTCCTTGTCTTGTTATTTAGTGACCTATCCAGCAACATCAGATCTGTGAAGGAATCAAGAGACGGTATCAAGCACAACGTTACCCATGAAGGCATCTTAACTGCTATTGGCAGAGCCACCATACAGACCAGGAAGTGTTACCATGACGAGTAAACAGGAAGTCCCATGTTTACGTGACTCCTCCCTCTCTCTGGCTTCGTTGCCCCTGATAACAAGGCCACATTCCACAGATTCCGCGGCCCAAACTTCATTGTGATCTCCAAACTAATAGTTTTTTTCCATCTTAGAATCCTGGGCCAAAGCATAAAGCTTTAGCTCAGCGGGCTAACACAGCCTTGCAGCAGGAGACCCTGGGTTCGAACCCGGTCAGTGACAATTACATGTAGCTAGTCATATATTGTATCATGGTCACTAGCATGGTCTCAAATCTGTTCATAATATATTGAATACTTCTATGGTCATTGTCACACCAAGCAGATCTGTCCCTCTCTGGAATTCTCTTAGTTTATTAGAATGTACCAAACAAACAAACAAAACGTCAGAAGGGAAGTTCCTCAGAGAGACCAACTCTTCCCCCCCAGAGCCGTCTCTGAGTGGAATAGACCGGTCAATCCTCCCTTCTGTCCAGTATCACAATGGAGCATTCCTTATGTGTTTTCCTGCTGTTATCAGGAGGAATGATCAATCACCATGAAAACTAACGATAACTTCCCAACTCACACACACTTTCCCAACACTGTCCTTTCTGAGAACTGAGGAAACTTTCCCAACACTGTCCATTCTGAGAACTAGGAAACTTTCCTAATGCTGTCTATTCTGGCAACTGAGGAAACCTTCCTGATGCTGTCTATTCTGGCAACTGAGGAAACTTTTCTAATGCTGTCTATTCTGGGAACTGAGGAAACCTTCCTGATGCTGTCTATTCTGGGAACTGAGGAAACTTTCCTGATGCTGTCTATTATGGGAACTGAGGAAACTTTCCTGATGCTGTCTATTCTGGCAACTGAGGAAACTTCTCTAATGCTGTCTATTCTGGCAACTGAGGAAACTTTCCTGATGATGTCAATTCTGGGAACTGTCACGATTGCTTGAAGGATTGGACCAAAGTGCAGCGCGGGTGTAGTTCCATATAATTTTAATTCATGTGAAACATTCAAAAACAATAAAGAAATAACAGACCGTAACGTCAGAATAGCACAGACACATGCACTAACCAAAAACAATAAAGAAATAACAGACCGTAACATCAGAATAGCACAGACACATGCACTAACCAGAAACAATAAAGAAATAACAGACCGCAACATCAGAATAGCACAGACACATGCACTAACCAAAAACAATAACCCACAAAGGCAGGTGGGGAAGGGAACAAACTAGATAGGATTCCCAACTAGAGGCAACGACTAACAGCTGCCTCTAATTGGGAACCAACACAAAACCCAACATAGAAAACACAAACATAGAACAAAAACCCCCCTGGTCACGTCCTGGCTCAAAACCTCATAGATAACCCAGAGGGCTATCTATGGCCAGGACGTGACAGGAACTGACAAAACCTTCCTGATGCTGTCTATTCTGGGAACTGAGGAAAACTTCCTGATGCTGTCTATTCTGGGAACTGAGGAAACCTTCCTGATGCTGTCTATTATGGGAACTGAGGAAACTTTCCTGATGCTGTCTATTCTGGGAACTGAGGAAACCTTCCTGATGCTGTCTATTCTGGGAACTGAGGAAACCTTCCTGATGCTGTCTATTATGGGAACTGAGGAAACTTTCCTGATGCTGTCTATTCTGGGAACTGAGGAAACCTTCCTGATGCTGTCTATTCTGGGAACTGAGGAAACCTTCCTGATGCTGTCTATTATGGGAACTGAGGAAACTTTCCTGATGCTGTCTATTCTGGGAACTGAGGAAGGATTTGTATTATGTCAAGTGGTGATATACAGTGCATTCGGAAAGTATTCAGACCCCCTTGAATTTTTCCACATTTTGTAACGTTACAGGCTTACTCTAAAATAGATTAAATAGTTTTTTCCTCCATCAATCTACACACAATACCCCATAATGACAAAGCAAAAGCTGTTTTTTTATAAATTTTTACAAATGTATTACAAATTAAATATCACATTTACATAAGTATTCAGACCCTTTACTCTGTACTTTGTTGAAGCACCAGTGATTTGGCAGTGATTACAGCCTTCGAGTCTTCTTGGGTATGACGCTACAAGCTTGGCACACTTGTATTTCGGGAGATTCTCCCATTCTTCTCTGCAAATCCAATACACCTATGTCAGGTTGGATGGGGAGCATAGCTGCACAACTATTTTCAGGTCTCTCCAGAGATGTTCGATCGGGTTCAAGTCTAGGCTCTGGCTGAGCTATTAAAGGACATTCAGAGTCTTGTCCCGAAGCCCCAACGGCATTGCCTTGGCTGTGTGCTTAGGGCCTTTGTCCTGTTGGAAGGTGAACCTTCACCCCTGTCTGATCCTAACTAGTCTCCAAGTCCCTGCCAGTGAAAAACATCCCCACAGCATGATGCTGTCACCACTATGCTCCACCATAAGGATGGTGCCAGGTTTCCTCCAGATGTGACACTTGGCATTCAGGCCAAAGAGTTCAATCTTGGTTACATCAGACCAGAGAATCTAGTTTCTCATGGTTTGAGAGTCCTTTAGGTGCCTGTTGGCAAACTCCAAGCGGTCTGTCATGTGCCTTTTACTGAGGAGTGTCTTCCGCCTGGCCACTCTACCATAAAGGTCTGATTGGTGGAGTGCTGCAGAGATGGTTGTCCTTTTGGAAGGTTCTCCCATCTCCACAGAGGAACTCTGGAGCTCTGTCAGAGTGACCATCAGGTTCTTGGTCACCTCCCTGACCAAGGCCCTTCTCCCCCGATTACTCAGTTTGGCCGAGCAGCCAGCTCTAGGAAGAGTCTTGGTGGTTCCAAACTTCATCCATTTAAGAATGATGGAGGCCATTGTGTTCTTGGGGACCTTCAATGCTGCATACATGTTTTGGTACCCTTCCCCAGATCTGTGCCTCGACACAATCCTGTCTCGGAGCTCTACGGACAATTCTTTCGACTTCATGGCTTACTTTTTGCTCTGAAATGCACTGTCAACTGTGGGACCTTTATATAGACAGGTGTGTGCCTTTTGAAATCACGTCCAATCAATTGAATTTACCACAGGTGGACTCCAATCAAGTTGTGGAAAACATCTCAAGGATGATCAATGGAAACAGAAGGCATCTGAGCTCAATTTCGAGTCCCATAGCAAAGGGACGGAATACTTATGTAAAATAAGGTATTTTCATTTTTTTTATACATTTGCAAACATTTCTAAAAACCAGTTTTTGCTTCATCATTATGGGGTATTGTGTGTAGATTGATGGGGGGGATATTTAATCCATTGTAGAATAAGGCTGTAACGTAAACAAAATGTGTAAAAAGTCAAGGTGTCCGAATAATTTCAGAATGCACTGTATTTATCTAGAAAACACTATGACCTAGCCTGGACCCAGATCTGTTAAACATGTTTTTGGTAAGGAGCTGGCAAGAGATCTGAAACAGACTGACACCCCAGGCTACCAATTACCTCATTAAAAAGGTTAGAAGCTTCCCAGGTCATTTCCTGAACTCACTGTACCTAGAAACCTTTCCCACTGTACTGTTCCTTCCCATCTTCAGCACATGAAGCTCAAACAAACACAGACAGAACCCTAAAGCAGAAACCCTAAACGTACCTGTTCCTCCCCATCTTCTCATGATCCTTGACCACCAAATGAAGCTCGGCTCCTGAATCCAGAGGTATTCCCTTCAAGTCCCACTCAAAACCCTGGGAGAGACGACAGGCAAATTAATTATTACTGATAGACTACAGTATATTAGACTATTCACTGCTATATATTATAAACCGGGTGGTTCGAGCCCTGAATGCTAATTGGCCGAAAGCCGTGGTATATCAGACCATATACCACACCTCCTCTGGCCTTATTTCATAAATACACACCTCATTCCAGACAGGGTTTATGTTATTCTTGATTACTTTTGTCTTCTTTTTCGATCCTGGAAAACAAGAATAAGAGAGGATAAGAATTAGAAAAAATATATATATTTTTAACAGAAACGCAAAACATCAGAAAATGTATCTGCTTAGCATTATCAATGAGTTTATCATCAGTGAGTGGTCCTCGCAGAGACTTGGCTAGGTAGTAATCGTGTTGGACAAAGCAGAACTTCCTGTAACATAGAGGTTCTGAGCAGTGACTTCCTGTCAATAAAAGATTCGAACAGGAAGCAGGAAGTAGAAACAGGAAGTAGTCAGAGTGACAGACCAAAGAAATGCCAGCTGGGAAATGGATGGTGGTTATCTTATCACAGAACACTACCTCACCGTTGGTACAGAGAGGAGCACCCAGAGATACAGTGCCAGTGCCACCTACTCATTTATAGGGTTTTTCTTAATGTTTTTACTATTTTCTACATTGTAGAACAAGAGTGAAGACATCAAAACTATGAAATAACACATCTTGAATCACGTAGTAACCCAAATAAGTGTACAAAATATACTTTGACTGATACTGTATGTACACACGCACGCACGCGCACGCACAGACACACACACACACACACACACACACACACACACACACACACACACACACACCCCACCAGTGGAGGCTCATCAGAGGAGGAAGAGCATCCTCTTCAGTGAATTTCATAAAAATACAAATTGTGAAGCATTTAAAAAGTTATCGCAGCACGATCTGACATGTTGTTCAAAGGATCAGAGAATGAATCTAGTACTGAAAGCATAAGCTACATCTAGCTAGCAATGCAGTGCATGACATGTGGTGAGTAGTTGACTCAAAGAGAGAGAAAGACAATAGTTGAACAGTTTTGAACAAATTAATTTCTTTACACATGAAGAAGCAAGAGAGAGATATTGTCTTTTTTTTCCTCAACTTTCAGTATCACTAACTTAGCCAGCAAAATTTAGCTTGCTAGTTTAGCCTACTCAAACAGAGGGATGCTATGTTAGCTAGCTGGCTATGACTATCCAACACAACACTGGAACTCCTCCAAGTCAAGGTAACTCCAGACACCCGAGTCATAGACTGTTCTCTCTGCTACCGCACGGCAAGCGGTACCGGAGCGCCAAATCTAGGTCCAAGAGGCTTCTAAACAGCTTCTAACCCCAAGCCACAAGACTCCTGAACAGCTCATCAAAGGGCTACCCAGGCCCCTCTTTTACGCTGCTGCTACTCTCTGTTTGTAACCTATGCATAGTGACTTTAACTCTAGCTACATGTACATATTACCTCAACTAACCGATGCCCCTCCACATTGACTCTGTACCGGTACCCCCTGTATATAGCCTCCACATTGACTCTGTACCGGTACCCCCTGTATATAACCTCCACATTGACTCTGTACCGGTACCCCCTGTATATAGTCTCCACATTGACTCTGTACCGGTACCCCCTGTATATAGCCTTCACATTGACTCTGTACCGGTACCCCCTGTATATAAATTCCACATTGACTCTATACCGGTACCTCCTGTATATAGCCTCCACATTGACTCTGTACCGGTACCCCCTGTATATAGTCTCCACATTGACTCTGTACTGTACCCCCTGTATATAGCCTCCACATTGACTCTGTACCGGTACTCCCTATATATAACCTCCACATTGACTCTGTACCAGTACCCCTGTATATAGTCTCCACATTGACTCTGTACCGTACCCCCTGTATATAGCCTCCACATTGACTCTGTACCGTACCCTGTATATAGCCTCCACATTGACTCTGTACTGCTGTATATAGCCTCCACATTGACTCTGTACCGGTACCCCTGTATATAGTCTCCACATTGACTCTGTACAGGTACCCCCTGTATATAGCCTCCACATTGACTCTGTACCGGTACCCCCTGTATATAGTCTCCACATTGACTCTGTATCGGTACCCCCTGTATATAGCCTCCACATTGACTCTGTACCAGTACCCCCTGTATATAGTCTCCACATTGACTCTGTACTGCACGCCCTGTATATAGCCTCCACATTGACTCTGTACCGGTACCCCCTGTATATAGCCTCCACATTGACTCTGTACCGGTACCCCCTGTATATAGCCTCCACATTGACTCTGTACCGGTACCCCCTGTATATAGCCTCCACATTGAATCTGTACCGTTTAACCCTGTATATAGTCTCACTTGTTGTTTTACTACTGCTGTTTAAATATTTTTTACTTTTATTTTCTATTTTTTCATTATTTACTTATATATTTTTTACCTAACACTTATTTTTAAAGCATTGTTGGTTAAGGGCTTGTAAGTCAGCATTTCACTGTAAGGTCTACACCTGTTGTATTCAGCATTTCACTGTAAAGTCTACACCTGTTGTATTCAGTGTTTCACTGTAAGGTCTACACCTGTTGTATTCAGCATTTCACTGTATGGCCTACACCTGTTGTATTCAGCATTTCACTGTAAGGTCTACACCTGTTGTATTCAGCATTTCACTGTAAGGTCTACACCTGTTGTATTCAGCATTTCACTGTAAGGTCTACACCTGTTGTATTCAGCATTTCACTGTAAGGTCTACACCTGTTGTATTCAGCATTTCACTGTAAAGTCTACACCTGTTGTATTCAGCATTTCACTGTAAGGTCTACACCTGTTGTATTCAGCATTTCACTGTAAAGTCTACACCTGTTGTGTTCGGCGCATGTGACAAATAACATTTGATTTGATTCATAGGCTTTTTTTGTAGCAACCTTATGATGGGTATAGGGAACATTCTAGTATCATGTTGCAGCCTAAACCTATCCATGTTACATTGAACTGGGTGAATGGAAGATGATTGACAGTAACCTAAACCTGTTGATGTTACATTGAACTGGGTGAATGGAATATGAATGACAGTAACCTAAACCTATTGATGTTACATTGAACTGGGTGAATGGAATATGAATGACAGTAACCTAAACCTGTTGATGTTACATTGAACTGGGTGGATGGAATATGAATGACAGTAACCTGTTGATGTTACATTGAACTGGGTGGATGGAATATGAATGACAGTAACCTAAACCTGTTGATGTTACATTGAACTGGGTGAATGGAATATTAATGACAGTAACCTAAACCTGTTGATGTTACATTGAACTGGGTGAATGGAATATGATTGACAGTAACCTAAACCTGTTGATGTTACATTGAACTGGGTAGATGGAATATGAATGACAGTCACCTAAACCTGTTGATGTTACATTGAACTGGGTGAATGGAATATGATTGACAGTCACCTAAACCTGTTGATGTTACATTGAACTGGGTGAATGGAATATGAATGACAGTCACCTAAACCTGTTGATGTTACATTGAACTGGGTGAATGGAATATGAATGACAGTAACCTAAACCTGTTGATGTTACATTGAACTGGGTGGATGGAATATGATTGACAGTAACCTAAACCTGTTGATGTTACATTGAACTGGGTGGATGGAATATGATTGACAGTAACCTAAACCTGTTGATGTTACATTGAACTGGGTGAATGGAATATTAATGACAGTAACCTAAACCTGTTGATGTTACATTGAACTGGGTGAATGGAATATGAATGACAGTCACCTAAACCTGTTGATGTTACATTGAAATGGGTAGATGGAATATGAATGACAGTCACCTAAACCTGTTGATGTTACATTGAACTGGGTGAATGGAATATGAATGACAGTCACCTAAACCTGTTGATGTTACATTGAACTGGGTAGATGGAATATGATTGACAGTCACCTAAACCTGTTGATGTTACATTGAACTGGGTAGATGGAATATGATTGACAGTCATCCAGTATGCTGTAATAGAAATAAGGCTGTGCTCATAAAAAAAGAAAGAATCCTCCTTCCTTGAACGGTACTGGTGGACACGCTTTCAAATTTGTGGATTCAGCGATTTCAGCCACACCCATTGCTGAAATATGTCCCACATGAAAGGAAGAAGTGGGACTATCACTATTGTCTGTTGGTCAGGGTCCTAAAAAACACTTCCTCTTTATCAGAGATGAGGGACTACTGTTGATATCTTGTTACAGGGTTCGATTCCCGTAGAGTGTGTTCTTTTGAAATCACCTCCACCCTTTCGGAAGGAAACAGAGCGGGGCAGGGTGGGTGAGTGAGTGAGTGAGTGAGTGAGTGAGTGAGTGAGTGAGTGAGTGAGTGAGTGAGTGAGTGTGTGTGTGTGTGTGTGTGTGTGTGTGTGTGTGTGTGTGACTACGCTTGCATTCGAAGCCTGTCCTGAAATATACACACCATAATTTCCAGGAAAGCGGGCAGCTTTTGTTGGAAAATGATATCTCACCAACAGGAAGTGACGCAATGCTCACTTCCTGCTAACTTCCTGGTTGTGAATGAATGGGGCACAACTTGGACATTTCTGTCTTAAAATAGCACCCTGACACACACGCATGCACAGACGCACACACCAAGCCTATAGGAGAGCTTTGGGAAGGCTATGACACAGACAGACTGTACTGATGGGGATGTGTTATTGAAGTGTGGAACACCAAGACTTCAAAAACAGGAATTGAGGATTTCCTCTCCTTAAACTCCCTCACCCTGTCTCACCTCTCTCCTCTCTCCTGACCCTCTCTCAACCTCTCTCCTCACCCTCCTCACCCCACACCCCTCTCTCCTCACCCTCTCCTCACCCTCCTCACCCCACACCCCTCTCTCCTCACCCTCTCCTCACCCCTCTCTCCTCACCCCACACCCCTCTCTCCTCACCATCTCCTCACCCCTCTCTCCTCACCCCTCTCTCCACCTCCACTGCTTGGATCCTCCTGACAGATCCTTAGGTTGGCACCTCACAAACTTCCCCCTTCTCTCTTTCTGTCTCTCAGCAACAAGAGAACAGAGCTCTCAGAACAACTCTATCTCTCTCTCTCTCTACCCCCCTCTTCTCTCTCTCTCTCGCTCTCCTTATTTATCTCCCTCTCTCTCTTTCCATCTTGTGTGTTTTTCCTCCTCTGCAGTATCAGCATCAGATATCATGGCCATTTATAGACATCAGACACCATAATTACAGAACTGCCTCACTGCTCTGACTAACCAGCTAGCTATGGAGAGAGAATTGGGGGAAATATCTCTTCTCTCTTGGGATCTGTCTGACCATTTCCATAATTTTAATGTACACAGTTATATAGAAACAGTTATATAGAAACAGTTCTATAGACACAGTTCTATAGACACTGTTCTATAGACACAGTTCTATAGACACAGTACTATAGACACAGTTATATAGACAGTTATATACAGTGGTGTAAAGTACTTAAGTAAAAATACTTGAAAGTACTACTTAAGTTGCTTTTGGGGGGTATCTTTACTTCACTACATTCCTAAAGAAAGTGAGGCAATTTTTACTCCGTGCATTTTTCCTGATACCCAAAAGTACTCGTTACATTTTGACAGAAAAATTGTCTAATTCACACACTTATCAAGAGAACATCCCTGGTCATCACTACTGCCTCTGATCTGGCGGATTCACTAAACACAAACGCTTGGTTTGTAAACGACGTCTGAATGTTGGTCTGGTCAGGTCAGCAGGTCACAGGTCAGCC
>CM059811.1:4872586-4932586 GCA_030435695.1 Brachymystax lenok tsinlingensis | reverse complement strand
GTTATCTTCCTATTCCACTTCACAGATCAGATCAGAAGCAGCTGGGGGATTATTGACTCAGACAAAGCAGTGTGACGCAAACGCAGAGTACCAACACGCACAGTCTCTGAAACATTCTCAATCAGACAGTGCCGCCTACTGTCTTAATCAGGTAGCACCATCTACAGTCTCAATCAGGTAGCACCATCTACAGTCTCAATCAGGTAGCACCATCTACAGTCTTAATCAGGTAGCACCATCTACAGTCTCAATCAGACAGCACCATCTACAGTCTTAATCAGGTAGCACCATCTACAGTCTTAATCAGGTAGCACCATCTACAGTCTTAATCAGGCAGCACCATCTACAGTCTTAATCAGACAGCACCATCTACAGTCTTAATCAGACAGCACCATCTACAGTCTTAATCAGGTAGCACCATCTACAGTCTCAATCAGACAGCACCATCTACAGTCTCAATCAGACAGCACCATCTACAGTCTCAATCAGACAGCACCATCTACAGTCTTAATCAGACAGCACCATCTACAGTCTTAATCAGGTAGCACCATCTACAGTCTTAATCAGGCAGCACCATCTACAGTCTTAATCAGGCAGCACCATCTACAGTCTTAATCAGACAGCACCATCTACAGTCTTAATCAGGTAGCACCATCTACAGTCTTAATCAGACAGCACCATCTACAGTCTTAATCAGGTAGCACCATCTACAGTCTTAATCAGACAGCACCATCTACAGTCTTAATCAGGCAGCACCATCTACAGTCTTAATCAGACAGCACCATCTACAGTCTTAATCAGGCAGCACCATCTACAGTCTTAATCAGGCAGCACCATCTACAGTCTTAATCAGACAGCACCATCTACAGTCTCAATCAGGCAGCACCATCTACAGTCTTAATCAGGTAGCACCATCTACAGTCTTAATCAGACAGCACCATCTACAGTCTTAATCAGACAGCACCATCTACAGTCTTAATCAGGCAGCACCATCTACAGTCTTAATCAGACAGCACCATCTACAGTCTTAATCAGGCAGCACCATCTACAGTCTTAATCAGGTAGAACCATCTACAGTCTTAATCAGACAGCACCATCTACAGTCTTAATCAGACAGCACCATTTACAGTCTTAATCAGGTAGAACCATCTACAGTCTTAATCAGGTAGCACCATCTACAGTCTTAATCAGGCAGCACCATCTACAGTCTTAATCAGGCAGCACCATCTACAGTCTTAATCAGGCAGCACCATTTACAGTCTTAATCAGGTAGCACCATCTACAGTCTTAATCAAGTAGAACCATCTACAGTCTTAATCAGGTAGAACCATCTACAGTCTTAATCAGACAGCACCATCTACAGTCTTAATCAGGTAGCACCATCTACAGTCTTAATCAGACAGCACCATCTACAGTCTTAATCAGACAGCACCATCTACAGTCTTAATCAGGTAGAACCATCTACAGTCTTAATCAGACAGCACCATCTACAGTCTTAATCAGACAGCACCATCTACAGTCTCAATCAGACAGCACCATCTACAGTCTTAATCAGACAGCACCATTTACAGTCTTAATCAGGTAGAACCATCTACAGTCTTAATCAGGTAGCACCATCTACAGTCTTAATCAGGCAGCACCATCTACAGTCTTAATCAGGCAGCACCATCTACAGTCTTAATCAGGCAGCACCATTTACAGTCTTAATCAGGTAGCACCATCTACAGTCTTAATCAAGTAGAACCATCTACAGTCTTAATCAGGTAGAACCATCTACAGTCTTAATCAGACAGCACCATCTACAGTCTTAATCAGGTAGAACCATCTACAGTCTTAATCAGACAGCACCATCTACAGTCTTAATCAGACAGCACCATCTACAGTCTTAATCAGGTAGAACCATCTACAGTCTTAATCAGGTAGAACCATCTACAGTCTCAATCAGACAGCACCATCTACAGTCTTAATCAGACAGCACCATCTACAGTCTCAATCAGACAGCACCATCTACAGTCTTAATCTGACAGCAATTTAGACATGAAAAACAGCAAACAAGTCATCCTACAGTTGAAGTCGTAAGTTTACTCTGGTTGGAGTCATTAAAACTTGTTTTTCAACCACTCCACAAATTTCTTGTTAACAAACTATAGTTTTTGCAACAATTGTTTAATATTCACTGTACAAATGACCCAATTCCAGTGGGTCAGAAGTTGACATACCTTAAGTTCACTGTGCCTTTAAACAGCTTGGAAAACTCCAGAAAATTATGTCATGGCTTTAGAAGCTTCTGATAGGCTAATTGACATCATTTGAGTCAATTGGAGGTGTACCTGTGGATGGATGTATTTCAAGGCCTACCTTCAAACCCAGTGCCTCTTTGCTTGACATCATGGGAAAACAATAGTACGCAAGTATAAACACCATGGGACCACGCAGCCATCATACCGCTCAGGAAGGAGATGCGTTCTGTCTCCTAGAGATGAAAAGTGCAAATCAATCCCAGAACAACAGCAAAGGACCTTGTGAAGATGCTGGAGGAAACAGGTACAAAAGTATCTCTATCCACAGTAAAACAAGTCCTATGTCGACATAACCTGAAAGGCTGCTCAGCAAGGAGGAAGCCACTGCTCCAAAACCACCATAAAAAAGCCAGACTACGGTTTGCAACTGCATATGGGGACAAAGATCGTATTCTTTGGAGAAATGTCCTCTGGTCTGATGAAACAAATATAGAACTGTTAGGCCATAATGACCATTGTTATGTTTGGAGGAAAAAGGGGAAGGCTTGCAAGCCGAAGAACACCATCCCAACCGTGAAGCACGGGGTTGGCAGCATCATGTTGTGGGGGTGCTTTGCTGCAAGAGGGACTGGTGCACTTTACAAAATAGATGGCATCATGAGGAAAGAAAATTATGTGGATATATTGAAGCAACATCTCAAGACATCAGTCAGGAAGTTAAAGCTTGGTCGCAAATGGGTCCTCCAAATGGACAATGACCCTAAGCATACTTCCAAAGTTGTGGCAAAATGGCTTAAGGACAACAAAGTCAAGGTATTGGAGTGGCCATCACAAAGCCCTGACCTCAATCCTATAGAAAATTTGAGGGCAGAACTGAAAAAGTGTGTGCGAGCAAGGAGGCCTACATACCTGATTCAGTTACACCAGCTCTGTCAGGAGGAATGGGCCAACTTTTTGTGGGAAACTTGTGGAAGGCTACCCGAAACGTTTGACCCAAGTTAAACAATTTAAAGGCAAATACTAATTGAGTGTATGTAAACTTCTGACCCACTGGGAATGAAAGAAATAAAAGCTGAAATAAATCATTCTCTCTACTATTATTCTGACATTTCACATTCTTTAAAATAAAGCGGTGATCCTCACTAACCTAAGACAGGGAATTTTTACTAGGATTAAATGTCAGGAATTGTGAAAAACTGAGTTGAAATGTATTTGGCGAAGGTGTATGTAAACATCCGACTTAGGTCATCATAACAGCATCACGTTGCTGTATGGGTCTGGTGTGATCGATCACCGTGGTAACACAGGGGGCACTCTCAAACAGTCATGATGCAGCATTTCTTTTTTTTTTTATGGACCGGTGTCTGGTTCGTATCACGTAAGCACAGACGTACACACACACACGCAGGAGAAGCATATAGTAATACAAAGCTTTATAAAAACATATTTTTTATTTCCTCAGGAATGTATGACCTTTAGGGCAGAGACAACACGAGCTGTGTGTGTGTGTGTGTGTGTGTGTGTGTGTGTGTGTGTGTGTGTGTGTGTGTGTGTGTGTGTGTGTGTGTGTGTGTGTGTGTGTGTGTGTGTGTGTGTGTGTGTGTGTGTCAGCGAGAGAGTGGGTGGGCGAGAGAGAAGAGAGACGAGAGAGAGTAAGAGAGAGAAAGTCCGCCGTAGGCAGACCTGGCTCTCAAGAGAAGACAGGCTATGTGCACACTGCCCACAAAATGAGGTGGAAACTGAGCTGCACTTCCTAACCTCCTGCCAAATGTATGACCATATTAAAGACACATATTTCCCTCAGATTACACAGATCCACAAAGAATTTGAAAACAAGCCTGATTTTGATAAACTCCTATATCTATTGGGTGAAATACCAGTGTGCCGTCACAGCAGCAAGTATTTGTAACCTGTTGCCACAAGAAAAGGTCAACCAGTGAAAAACAAACACCATCATAAATACAACCCATATTTATATTTATTTATTTTCCCTTTTGTTCTTTAACTATTTGTACATCATTACAACACTATATATAGACATAATATGACAGTTGAAATGTCTTTTATTCTTTTGGAACTTCTGTGAGTGTAGTGTTTACTGTTCATTTCACTTTTATTTATTATCTACTTCACTTGCTTTGGCAATGTTAACATATGTTTCCCATGCCAATAAAGCCCTTCAATTGAATTGAAATTGAAAGGGAGAGCGAGATAACAGGGAGGAGGGAGAGAGAGAGAGAGAGAGAGAGAGAGAGAGAGAGAGAGAGAGAGAGAGAGAGAGAGAGAGAGAGAGAGAGAGAGAGAGAGAGAGAGAGAGAGAGAGAGAGAGAGAGAGAGAGAGAGAGAGAGAGAGAGACCCTACTGTGTAAAGGGTCCTGACACAGGGGTCAGCTCTGGGACCTGTTCTCTGCACTATTTATATAATCACCATTGGTCAATCTGTTAAAAATGGTAAACTCCTCTAGTGTCTTCGGGAAAGACTCAGACTGTAGCCTTGTCTCAGCCAGGTCAGCAGGGGGGGTAATCAGACTGTAGCCTTGTCACAGCCAGGTCAGCAGGGTGGGTAATCAGACTATAGCCTTGTCTCAGCCAGGTCAGCAGGGGGGGTAATCAGACTGTAGCCTTGTCACAGCCAGGTCAGCAGTAAGAGCAGTAGCATACGTAATAGTATCATCAGCATGTAGATTAAGTTTTACCATTTTACCAGATTTTTAAAGATTTTGGGAAAACCTTTATCAGCACACTTCAGATTATCTACAACAACAAAAAACAATGTCAAAGTACAAATAGAGAGACAAGGGTTGCGAAAGAGAGAGAGATAAAGATAGAGAGTTAGAGAGAGGTTTCAGTTTGTGAGCGGGGGGGTTGTCCGATTGCAACATGCCGCGGTGTCATCGCCGGTACCAATACATCGTTATAGTTTTAATTTACACAGTCCCACTTTCAATGACGTTCAGCTTATAAAGGCTTCATAAAACCTTCACAATGTCATCATAAGCACTACATAAATGTGTTACAAAGTATCTATAACCGTATGTCATTCTTTTTAAAGGGTTCGTAAATGTGGCATAACACACTATGTCAAATATGATATAAAGATGTGCGTTATAAAAGGTGACATGTTGTGCTGAAGGATGGCAAACCATTTGCTGTGATAAAACCATTTGCTGTGATAAAACCAGTTGCTGTGATAAAACCATTTGCTGTGATAAAACCAGTTGCTGTGATAAAACCATTTGCTGTGATAAAACCAGTTGCTGTGATAAAACCATTTGCTGTGATAAAACCAGTTGCTGTGATAAAACCAGTTGCTGTGATAAAACCATTTGCTGTGATAAAACCAGTTGCTGTGATAAAACCATTTGCTGTGATAAAACCATTTGCTGTGATAAAACCATTTGCTGTGATAAAACCATTTGCTGTGATAAAACCAGTTGCTGTGATAAAACCAGTTGCTGTGATAAAACCATTTGCTGTGATAAAACCAGTTGCTGTGATAAAACCAGTTGCTGTGATAAAACCATTTGCTGTGATAAAACCATTTGCTGTGATAAAACCAGTTGCTGTGATAAAACCATTTGCTGTGATAAAACCATTTGCTGTGATAAAACCAGTTGCTGTGATAAAACCATTTGCTGTGATAAAACCAGTTGCTGTGATAAAACCATTTGCTGTGATAAAACCATTTGCTGTGATAAAACCAGTTGCTGTGATAAAACCATTTGCTGTGATAAAACCAGTTGCTGTGATAAAACCATTTGCTGTGATAAAACCAGTTGCTGTGATAAAACCAGTTGCTGTGATAAAACCATTTGCTGTGATAAAACCATTTGCTGTGATAAAACCAGTTGCTGTGATAAAACCAGTTTCTGTGATAAAACCATTTGCTGTGATAAAACCATTTGCTGTGATAAAACCAGTTTGCTGTGATAAAACCATTTGCTGTGATAAAACCAGTTGCTGTGATAAAACCATTTGCTGTGATAAAACCAGTTGCTGTGATAAAACCAGTTGCTGTGATAAAACCAGTTGCTGTGATAAAACCAGTTGCTGTGATAAAACCAGTTGCTGTGATAAAACCATTTGCTGTTAAAAACCAATTACTGTGATAAAACCATTTGCTGTTAAAAACCAATTACTGTGATAAAACCATTTGCTGTTAAAAACCAATTACTGTGATAAAACCAGTTGCTGTGATAAAACCGGTTGCTGTGATAAAACCGGTTGCTGTGATAAAACTGTTTGCTGTGTTCTGCACTCTCCTCAAACAATAGCATAGTATTTTTTTTTTCTCCATCTGGCCACTCTACCAGCAATACGGTGCATTAAAACTAAAAGCAGATTTACCTAGCTCAGTGGAGACCCTAGGAACCTCAAGAGTTAACCAATCCCTTGAAGAGGTCAGACAACTCAGGTGTCTATACTTCAACAGCAAAGTTAGATAAAGACAGAAGTCTATGAAGTAGAGGAGTAAAGTAGATATCTACGTGTTTTTAGCCAAGTCAGGCCAACCTTTTGAGACAGGATACAGGAATAAGTATCATAACTGTCACCTTTATCAAAACTATGTTTTATTTGTGCTTCCCATGACTGTGTTTTAGTATACAAATTTAAATGAATGTATAATGTGTACGTTTATGTTTTATTATAGACGGCACATTTGGAAAAGAGACCTATATCTCAATATGTCTTCCCCTGTTAAATAGACCTAGTTCTCATTATGTCTCCCCTGTTAGAGAGACCTAGTTCTCATTATGTCTCCCCTGTTAGAGAGACCTAGTTCTCATTATGTCTCCCCTGTTAGAGAGACCTAGTTCTCATTATGTCTTCCCTGTTAGAGAGACCTAGTTCTCATTATGTCTTCCACTGTTAGAGAGACCTAGTTCTCATTATGTCTCCCCTGCTAGAGAGACCTAGTTCTCATTATGTCTTCCACTGTTAAGATAATGGTAAAAATATATAGATATCATAAAGCCTTCATAAACACTACATAAATGTGTTCCAAATCAACTATACCCATATGTCATGCTTTATAAAGGGTTTATAAATGTGGCATAACTGTGTGACATAACCAACAATGTAAGACATGCCACCAGAGGTCTCTTCACAGTCCCCAAGTCCAGAACAGACTATGGGAGGTGCACAGTACTACATAGAGCCATGACTACATGGAAATCTATTCCACATCAGGTAACTGATGCAAGCAGTACAATTACATTTTTAAAAAACAGATTAAAAAATACACCTTATGGAACAGCGGGGACTGTGAAGCAACACACACATTAGCACAGACACATGCATACACACACACACACACACACACAGACACAGATACACATACATACATACATACATACATACACACAGACACACATACATACACACACACACACACACACACACACACACACACACAATAACATACATACACACACACACACACACACACACATGGACTTAGTACTGTAGATATGTGGTATGGGCCTGAGGGCACACAGAGTGCTGTGAAATCTGTGAATGTATTGTAATGTTTTAAAATGGTATAAACTGCCATAATTTTGCTGGACCCCAGGAAGAGTAGCTTGCTGCTTTGGCAGGAACTAATGGGGATCCATAATAAACCCCAGGAAGAGTAGCTGCTGCCTTGGCAGGAACTAACGAGTATCCATAATAAACCCCAGGAAGAGTATCTGCTGCCTCGGCAGGAACTAATGGGGATCCATAATAAACCCCAGGAAGAGTATCTGCTGCCTCGGCAGGAACTAATGGGGATCCATAATAAACCCCAGGAAGAGTAGCTGCTGCCTTGGCAGGAACTAATGGGGATCCATAATAAACCCCAGGAAGAGTAGCTGCTGCCTTGGCAGGAACTAACGGGGATCCATAATAAACCCCAGGAAGAGTAGCTGCTGCCTCGGCAGGAACTAACGGGGATCCATAATAAATACACAGACAAATACAAATGTAAAATCTGACATAAATCCACTTTGTCAAATATGACATAAACCTGTTCTTTATAACGGGTGACATAAGCACTGCTTAATAAAGGCCTTATAATTCATATTAAATTGAGGCTTCTCAAAACATTTTTAACCCTGTCATACCTCTTGGTAGAGAGCTGCGACTACAGGATATTGGGTCGATTCCTGGGACCGCCCATACGTAAACATGTATTCACCAATGACTAAGTGTCTACGAAATTGTACATATTACATTATATTTCACTAAAACGTTTCTAGGAGGGCTCAAACTCTTTCCCTCGTGTGTGCGTAGTCAATATTGGACCTGACCTCCACTTCCCCCACAATGCTGTGCTGCAGGATGACACACATTCTAAAGTGCAGTCATGTAAAAAACGTTGCTAGGGTCTTTTAAAATCAGTTTAGATTTTTTGCCTAGTTCTGTTTTTCCCCAAAATTCTGTTTTCTTGATTTTGTTTTTCCAGGTTTCCCCCCCCAAAAAATAATAATATTTGGTTTCCCACAGTTTTTCCACTTTTCTAATAGAAACACAACTAAATCGGATTTCCTGTGTTCACAACCACATCAGGGGATGGCTTTTGATGTCTGGGGAAAATATATTTTATTTTTGAGTGTAGTTGCCCTTTAATTCATTGAGTGTGTCTTGCACTTGTCACGATCTTCTCGAATGACGGACCAAGACGCAGCGATGCTTCCAGTATACATATTTATTTATTAAACGTAACTGGGAAAAATAACAAAACAAACCGAAGAGCGTAACATCCGAACATAACATATAACAAGTCCCCACTTACGCTATGAACTAAACAATTACCCACAAAACCCTTCTGAAAACTACAAACATATATATGGTTCCCAATTAGAGGTAACGACACACAGCTGCCTCTAATTGGGAACCATTTCCCCAACATAGAAATAAACAACCTAGAACAGAAAAAAACCCTACACCAAAAACTAAACTAAACACGCCAGCCTGTCAACTCAGGCCTGGACGTGACAGCACTGTTGTTTGGTTAGTGGGTTTTCTGTAGTGCAGTAAGCCATAAAACATTTTTTTATAATCCCTAAAGATTGGAAAGCTGACGCGGTCATCCTCCTCTTCAAAGGGGGAGACACTCTAGACCCAAACTGTTACAGACCTACAGTATATCTATCCTGGCCTGCCTTTCTAAAGTCTTCGAAAGCCAAGTGAACAAACAGATCACCGACCATTTCGAATCCCACCGTACCTTCTCCACTATGCAATCTGGTTTCCGAGCTGGTCACAGGTCACTAAACGATATCATAACTGCCATCGATAAGAGACATTACTGTGCAGCCGTATTCAATGACCTGGCCAAGGCTTTTGACTCTGTCAATCACCGCATTCTTATCGGCAGACTCAACAGGCTTGGTTTCTCAAATGATTGCCTCGCCTGGTTCACCAACTACTTCTCAGAGTTCAGTGTGTCAAATCGGAGGGCCTGTTGTCCGGACCTCTGGCAGTCTCGGATGCCCGACACCCGCCTGCCCGACTAGCATCACTACTCTGGACGGTTCCGACTTAGAATATGTGGACAACTACAATTACCTAGGTGTCTGGCTAGACTGTAAACTCTCCTTCCAGACTCATATTAAACATCTCCAATCCAAAATTAAATCTAGAATTGGCTTCCTATTTCACAACAAATCCTCCTTCACTCACGCCGCCAAACATACCGTAGTAAAACTGACTATCCTACCGATCCTCAATTTGTCGATGTCATTTACAAAATAGTCCCCAACACTCTACTCAGCAAACTGGATGCAGTCTATCACAGTGCCATCCATTTTGTCACCAAGTCCCCATATACCACCCACCACTGCGACCTGTATGCTCTAGACCCACTGGCTCCAGGTCATCTATAAGTCTATGCTAGGTAAAGCTCTGCTTTATCTCAGCTTACTGGTCACAATAACAACACCCACCCGTAGCACGCGCTCCAGCAGGTATTTCTCACTGGTCATCCCCAAAGCCAACACCTCCTTTGGCCTCCTTTCCTTCCAGTTCTCTGCTGCCAATGACTGGAACGAATTGCAAAAATCGCTGATGCTGGACACTTATATTTCTCTCACTAACTTTAAACATCAGCTATCCAAGCAGGTAACCAATCGCTGCAGCTGTACATAGCCCATCTGTAAATAGCCCATCTGTAAATAGCCCATCTGTAAATAGCCCATCCAATCTACCTACCTCATCCCCATAATGTTTTTATTTACTTTTCTGCTCTTTTGCACACCAGTATTTCTACTTGCACATCATCATCTGCTCATCTATCACTCTAGTGTTAATTTGCTAAATTGTAATTACTTGCTACTATGGCCTATTTATTGCCTTACCTCCTCACGCCATTTGCACACACTGTCTATAGACTTACTTTTTTTATATTGTGTTATTGACTCTACGCTTGTTTATTCCATGTGTAACTCTGTGTTGTTGTTTGTGTCGCACTGCTTTGCTTTATCTTGGCCAGGTCGCAGTTGTAGAATAAATCAAAAAAATAGAATAAAAAATCTTTACCTCTCTCTCTATCTTTACCCTTCTCTCTCTATCTTTACCCCTCTCTCTCTATCTTTACCCCTCTCTCTCTATCTTTACCCCTCTCTCTCTATCTTTACCCCTCTCTCTCTATCTTTACCCCTCTCTCTCTATCTTTACCCCTCTCTCTATCTTTACCCCTCTCTCTCTATCTTTACCCCTCTCTCTATCTTTAACCCTCTCTCTCTATCTATACCCTCTCTCTCTATCTTTACCCCTCTCTCTATCTTTACCCTCTCTCTCTATCTTTACCCCTCTCTCTCTATCTTTACCCTCTCTCTCTATCTTTACCCTCTCTCTATCTTTACCCTCTCTCTCTATCTTTACCCCTCTCTCTCTATCTTTACCTCTCTCTCTATCTTTACCCCTCTCTCTCTATCTTTACCCCTCTCTCTCTATCTTTACCCCTCTCTCTCTATCTTTACCCCTCTCTCTCTATCTTTACCCCTCTCTATCTTTACCTCTCTCACTTTTTGCACCAAAGTACGTTCATCTCTAAGAGACAGAACGAGTCTCCTTCCAGAGCGTATGACGGCTGCGTGGTCCCATGGTGTTTATACTTGCGTACTATTGTTTGTACAGATGAACGTGGTACCTTCAGCCATTTGGAAATTGCTCCCAAGAATGAACCAGACTTGTGGAGGTCTGAGGTCTTGGTTGATTTCTTTTGATTTCCTCATGATGTCAAGCAAAGAGGCACTGAGTTTGAAGGTAGGCCTTGAAATACATCCACAGGTACACCTTTAATTGACTCAAATTATGTCAATTAACCTATCAGTAGCTTCTAAAGCCATGACATCCTTTTCTGGAATTTTCCAAGCTGTTTAAAGGCACAGTCAACTTAGGGTATGTCAACTTCTGACCCACTGGAATAGTGATACAGTGAATTAGAAGTGAAATACAACAACTGTTGGAAAAATTACTTGTGTGATGCACAAAGTAGATGTGCTAACCGACTTGCCAAAACTACAGTTTGTTAACAAGAAATTTGTGGAGTGGTTGAAAAACAAGTTTTAATGATTTTATATATATATCTTCACCCCTCCCTCTCTGTCTTTACCTCTCTCTATATATTTACCTCTCTCTACCTAGCACAAAACGCTGGGCAGCCACGTTCATTACTGGTAGCACCTTTCTAATTTTAACTAGAGACAGAGGGACACAGAGAGAGAGAGAGAGAGAGAGAGAGAGAGAGAGAGAGAGAGAGAGAGAGAGAGAGAGAGAGAGAGAGAGAGAGAGAGAGAGAGAGAGAGAGAGAGAGAGAGAGAGAGAGAGAGAGAGAGAGAGAGAGAGAGAGAGAGAGAGAAAGAAAGAAAGAAAGAAAGAAAGAAAGAAAGAAAGAAAGAAAGAGAAAGAGAGAGAGCGAGAGCGAAAGAGTGAGTAAGGGAGAGAGAAAGAGAGAGAGACAGAGAGAGAGAGGTCCCACTGTGTAAAGTAAACGCTAATGATGTATTGGTACTGACTAACACACTGCACCCGGACAACCCCCCTCACAAACTGAAACCAGACTCCTCTCTCTCTCTCTCTCTCTCTCTCTCTCTCTCTCTCTCTCTCTCTCTCTCTCTCTCTCTCTCTCTCTCTCTCTCTCTCTCTCTCTCTCTCTCTCTCTCTCTCTCTCTCTCTCTCTCTTTCTCTCTCTCTCTCCTTGCTGTCTCTCTACCTCAATATCTCTCCCGTATTATTCTGGCACTGGCAGCTGAAGTTATTATTGGAAATTCACTGCTGGTAATGAATGTGGCTGTGGCACATGAGTGCGATGGCGTTTGGTGCAGAGAGAGAGAGAGAGAGAGAGAGAGAGAGAGAGAGAGACAATACCTATACCATTACTGCATGCAGTGACAAACATACACACACACACACACACACCCCTCCTCTCAGTCTCGTCGCATTGCTGTGCCACACACACACACACCCCTCCTCTCAGTCTCGTCGCATTGCTGTGCCACACACACACACACCCCTCCTCCCCCGCCCTCTTACCTTCATAGACGACTCGGCAGTAGGCATCACTGATGTCATCGTCTTCTGTATGAAGCCTCTCAGCACACAGGATAAACACTCGCAGCATCGTACACACTCACTTTCACACACTACATACACACACACACACACTACACACACACTACACACACACTACACACACTACACACACACACACACACACACTGTATAGACCTGGACCGCCCCGCCCGACACACACACACCGTCACTTAGCTGCGCTCCTATACAGAACCTTCTGGAAGTAAGAGAGAAACAGAGGAAGAGTATTCCAAGTCCCTGGCAGTATCCTTGCTGTGCACTGAGAGACTGCTGCCGCTATCCCCTCTGACACACACACACACACTAACCAGCTGACTTATGGAAAGACACACACACACCAATCCCCAGCTGCCAGTCTCTTAAAGGGACAGAGGACCAAAAGTTCACTCTCTCTCTCTCTGTCACGCACGCACCCAGAGACACACGCACGCACCCAGAGACACACGCACACACACACACAGGCAGTCACATCGATGTTGAAGTTAACGTTGGTCACCTCACATGCACAATACAAAATCATTTAGAGGAGGAGTGTTCCAGCTACTTTCTCAGATTGAGAGATCAACATCGGTGTGTATAAAACATGAATAAAGGTTTGATGTCGTCTCTGTAAATATATTGGTCTCGGTGTATAAAACATGAATAAAGGTTTGATGTCGTCTCTGTAAATATATTGGTCTCGGTGTATAAAACATGAATAACGGTTTGATGTCGTCTCTGTAAATATATTGGTCTCGGTGTATAAAACATGAATAACGGTTTGATGTCGTCTCTGTAAATATATTGGTCTCGTGTATAAAACATGAATAAAGGTTTGATGTCGTCTCTGTAAATATATTGGTCTCGTGTATAAAACATGAATAAAGGTTTGATGTCGTCTCTGTAAATATATTGGTCTCGGTGTATAAAACATGAATAACGGTTTGATGTCGTCTCTGTAAATATATTGGTCTCGTGTATAAACATGAATAACATGAATAAAGGTTTGATGTCGTCTCTGTAAATATATTGGTCTCGGTGTATAAAACATGAATAAAGGTTTGATGTCGTCTCTGTAAATATATTGGTCTCGGTGTATAAAACATGAATAAAGGTTTGATGTCGTCTCTGTAAATATATTGGTCTCGGTGTATAAAACATGAATAACGGTTTGATGTCGTCTCTGTAAATATATTGGTCTCGTGTATAAAACATGAATAACGGTTTGATGTCGTCTCTGTAAATATATTGGTCTCGTGTATAAAACATGAATAAAGGTTTGATGTCGTCTCTGTAAATATATTGGTCTCGGTGTATAAAACATGAATAAAGGTTTGATGTCGTCTCTGTAAATATATTGGTCTCGGTGTATAAAACATGAATAACGGTTTGATGTCGTCTCTGTAAATATATTGGTCTCGGTGTATAAAACATGAATAAAGGTTTGATGTCGTCTCTGTAAATATATTGGTCTCTGTGTATAAAACATGAATAAAGGTTTGATGTCGTCTCTGTAAATATATTGGTCTCGGTGTATAAAACATGAATAAAGGTTTGATGTCGTCTCTGTAAATATATTGGTCTCGGTGTATAAAACATGAATAACGGTTTGATGTCGTCTCTGTAAATATATTGGTCTCGTGTATAAAACATGAATAACGGTTTGATGTCGTCTCTGTAAATATATTGGTCTCGGTGTATAAAACATGAATAACGGTTTGATGTCGTCTCTGTAAATATATTGGTCTCGGTGTATAAAACATGAATAAAGGTTTGATGTCGTCTCTGTAAATATATTGGTCTCGTGTATAAAACATGAATAACGGTTTGATGTCGTCTCTGTAAATATATTGGTCTCGGTGTATAAAACATGAATAAAGGTTTGATGTCGTCTCTGTAAATATATTGGTCTCGGTGTATAAAACATGAATAACGGTTTGATGTCGTCTCTGTAAATATATTGGTCTCGTGTATAAAACATGAATAACGGTTTGATGTCGTCTCTGTAAATATATTGGTCTCGGTGTATAAAACATGAATAAAGGTTTGATGTTGTCTCTGTAAATATATTGGTCTCGTGTATAAAACATGAATAAAGGTTTGATGTCGTCTCTGTAAATATATTGGTCTCGGTGTATAAAACATGAATAAAGGTTTGATGTCGTCTCTGTAAATATATTGGTCTCGGTGTATAAAACATGAATAACGGTTTGATGTCGTCTCTGTAAATATATTGGTCTCGTGTATAAAACATGAATAACGGTTTGATGTCGTCTCTGTAAATATATTGGTCTCGGTGTATAAAACATGAATAAAGGTTTGATGTCGTCTCTGTAAATATATTGGTCTCGGTGTATAAAACATGAATAAAGGTTTGATGTCGTCTCTGTAAATATATTGGTCTCGTGTATAAAACATGAATAACGGTTTGATGTCGTCTCTGTAAATATATTGGTCTCGGTGTATAAAACATGAATAAAGGTTTGATGTCGTCTCTGTAAATATATTGGTCTCGGTGTATAAAACATGAATAAAGGTTTGATGTCGTCTCTGTAAATATATTGGTCTCGGTGTATAAAACATGAATAAAGGTTTGATGTCGTCTCTGTAAATATATTGGTCTCGGTGTATAAAACATGAATAAAGGTTTGATGTCGTCTCTGTAAATATATTGGTCTCGGTGTATAAAACATGAATAAAGGTTTGATGTCGTCTCTGTAAATATATTGGTCTCGGTGTATAAAACATAAATAAAGGTTTGATGTCGTCTCTGTAAATATATTGGTCTCGGTGTATAAAACATGAATAACGGTTTGATGTCGTCTCTGTAAATATATTGGTCTCGGTGTATAAAACATGAATAAAGGTTTGATGTCGTCTCTGTAAATATATTGGTCTCGGTGTATAAAACATGAATAAAGGTTTGATGTTGTCTCTGTAAATATATTGGTCTCGTGTATAAAACATGAATAAAGGTTTGATGTCGTCTCTGTAAATATATTGGTCTCGTGTATAAAACATGAATAAAGGTTTGATGTCGTCTAGGTAAATATATTGGTCTCGTGTATAAAACATGAATAACGGTTTGATGTCGTCTCTGTAAATATATTGGTCTCGTGTATAAAACATGAATAAAGGTTTGATGTCGTCTCTGTAAATATATTGGTCTCGGTGTATAAAACATGAATAAAGGTTTGATGTCGTCTCTGTAAATATATTGGTCTCGGTGTATAAAACATGAATAAAGGTTTGATGTCGTCTCTGTAAATATATTGGTCTCGGTGTATAAAACATGAATAAAGGTTTGATGTCGTCTCTGTAAATATATTGGTCTCGGTGTATAAAACATGAATAAAGGTTTGATGTCGTCTCTGTAAATATATTGGTCTCTTTTTAACTTATTATTTTTTTTAACCTTTATTTAACTAGGCAAGTCAGTTAAGAATAAATTCTTATTTACAATGACGGCCTACAGCGGCCAAACCGGGACGACGCTGGGCCAATTGTGCTCCACCATATGGGACTCCCATTCACGGCCGGTTGTGATGCAGCCTGGAATCGAACCAGGGTGTCTGTAGTGATGCCACTAGCACTGAGATGCAGTGCCTCAGACCTCTGCGTCACTCGGGAGCACACACACACACACACTTTGTAACAAAACATTCTCTCTGAAAGGGCAACAGTGTGTGGGGACTAGAAGCGAAAGAATGTGCATGCTGGGGCGGTCTGTGAGTGAGACAGGGATGCACAAAGACAGAGGCTGAACGGGGGGATGAGAGGGAGACAGTTTCCTAAAAAGAAAAGCCAGCCAGTGAGCCAATGAAAACCTTTAGTGATGTCACATGACTCTGTAGTGATGGTTGGTTATGGATGGTTGGTTATCTGAGCTGACTGTAGTGATGGTTGGTTATGGATGGTTGGTTATCTGAGATGACTGTAGTGATGGCTGGTTATCTGAGCTGGCTGTAGTGATGGCTGGTTATCTGAGCTGGCTGTAGTGATGGTTGGTTATGGATGGTTGGTTATCTGAGCTGACTGTAGTGATGGTTGGTTATCTGAGCTGGCTGTAGTGATGGTTGGTTATCTGAGCTGGCTGTAGTGATGGTTGGTTATGGATGGTTGGTTATCTGAGCTGACTGTAGTGATGGCTGGTTATGGATGGCTGGTTATCTGAGCTGGCTGTAGTGATGGCTGGTTATCTGAGCTGTCTGTAGTGATGGCTGGTTATCTGAGCTGGCTGTAGTGATGGCTGGTTATCTGAGCTGACTGTAGTGATGGCTGGTTATCTGAGCTGGCTGTAGTGATGGTTGGTTATGGATGGTTGGTTATCTGAGCTGACTCTGTAGTGATGGTTGGTTATGGATGGTTGGTTATCTGAGCTGACTGTAGTGATGGTTGGTTATCTGAGCTGACTGTAGTGATGGCTGGTTATCTGAGCTGACTGTAGTGATGGCTGGTTATCTGAGCTGGCTGTAGTGATGGTTGGTTATGGATGGTTGGTTATCTGAGCTGACTCTGTAGTGATGGTTGGTTATGGATGGTTGGTTATCTGAGCTGACTGTAGTGATGGTTGGTTATCTGAGCTGACTGTAGTGATGGCTGGTTATCTGAGGTGACTGTAGTGATGGTTGGTTATCTGAGCTGACTGTAGTGATGGTTGGTTATCTGAGCTGGCTGTAGTGATGGTTGGTTATCTGAGCTGACTGTAGTGATGGTTGGTTATGGATGGTTGGTTATCTGAGCTGACTCTGTAGTGATGGCTGGTTATGGATGGTTGGTTATCTGAGCTGACTGTAGTGATGGTTGGTTATCTGAGCTGACTGTAGTGATGGTTGGATATCTGAGCTAACTGTAGTGATGGTTGGTTATGGATGGTTGGTTATCTGAGCTGACTGTAGTGATGGTTGGTTATCTGAGCTGACTGTAGTGATGGTTGGTTATGGATGGTTGGTTATCTGAGCTAACTCTGTAGTGATGGTTGGTTATCTGAGCTGACTGTAGTGATGGTTGGTTATGGATGGTTGGTTATCTGAGCTGACTGTAGTGATGGTTGGTTATCTGAGCTGACTGTAGTGATGGTTGGTTATCTGAGCTGACTCTGTAGTGATGGTTGGTTATCTGAGCAGACTCTGTAGTGATAGTTGGTTATCTTAGCTGACAAACAATCCAACTTCCAGCGATGCATGAGTGTTAGCCACGCTAGTTCCTGTGACACACCGTGTGATCTGGCTTAATGGAACTTCCATTGAACTCTCACAAAGTTCCATCATTCTTAGAATGGAATCTGGAACCTGTCTGGAACACACAATATAGCAGGATTCCAGAAACATCTGGGGAACTTGTGTTGAGGTTTTACAAGCTGTGTCTCCCAGAAAACACTTTATTATGGTAGGAAACCACTCATTAAACAGCTATATGCACAGCACCACAGGTGTGTGTGTATATATATATATATATATATATATATATATATATATATATATATATATATTCGCTTTCATTCCAAAACGCTATACATTTTGGTAAATTAGCTATTGTTTCATTAAAAAAACGTATGATTGGTGTGTTTTTGTCATAGCTGTTAAATTACATAGACTTCAATACATCACTACATGGGTTTCATTTCAGAGACAAATAATCAGGTTTTGCTGCAAAACGCTAAATATCCTGATCACTCAGAGGAAAAAAAAGTAAGTGGCATTTTTGGAAAACTCAAATGACAAATAATGAAATAATGTATTTCTGACAGTGTCCTCGGAAAGTATTCAGACCCCATTACTTTTTCCACATTTTATTAGGTTACAGCCTTATTCTAAAATTAAGAAGTTTTTTTTATTTTTATCAATCAACACACAATACCCCATAATGTCAAAGCAAAAACAGGGTAAGACATTTTTGCAAATTTATATAAAACAATTATCACATTTACATTAGTATTCAGACCCTTCACTTAGTACTTCAGCCCCTTAGGCAGCGATTACAGCCTCGTCTTCTTGGGTATGATGCTACACAAGCTTGGCACACCTGTATTTGGAGAGTTTCTCTCATTCTTCTCTGCAGATCCTCTCAAGCTCTGTCAGGTTGGATGGAGAGTGTTGCTGCACAGCTATTGTCAGGTCTCTCCAGAGATGTTCGATCAGGTTCAAGTCCAGGCTCTGGCTGGGCCACTCAAGGACATTGAGACTTGTCCCGAAGCCACTCCTGCATTGTTTTGGCTGTGTGCTTAGAGTCGTTGTCCTGTTGGCAGGTGAACCTTTGTCCCAGTCTGAGTGCTCTGGAGCAGGTTTTCATCAAGGATCTCTCTGTACTTTGCTCCGTTCATCTTTCCCTTGATCCTGACTAGTCTCCCAGTTCCTGCCGCTGCAAAACATCCTCACAGCATGCTGCCACCACCATGCTTCACCGTAGGGATGGTGCCAGGTTTCTGCCAGACGTGACGCTTGGCATTCAGGCCAAATAGTTCAATCTATGTTTCATCAGACCAGAGAATCTTGTTTCTCATAGTCTGAGAGTCTTTAGGTGCCTTTTGGCAAACTCCAAGCGGGCTGTCATGTGCCTTATACTGAGGAGTGGCTTCCGTCTGGCCACACTACCATAAAGGCCTGATTGGTGGAGTGATGCAGAGATGGTTGTCCTTCTGGAAGGTTCTCCCATCTCCACAGAGGACCTCTGGAGCTTTGTCAAAGGGCCCATTGGGTTCTTGGTCACCTCCCTGACCAAAGCCCTACTCCCGATTGCTCAGTTTGGCCGGGCGACCAGCTCTAGGAAAAGTCTTGCTGGTTCCAAACTTCTCAATTTAAGGATGGAGGCCACTGTGTTCTTGGGGACCTTCAATGCTGCAGAAATGTTTTGGTACCCTTCCCCAGATCTGTGCCTCGACACAATCGTGTCTCAGATCTTTACAGAAATATTCCTACAGCGATACGCCATCCCGTCTGGTTTGCGCTTAGTGGGACTATCGTTTGTTTTTCAACAGGACAATGACCCAACACACTCTAGGCTGTGTAAGGGCTATTTGACCAAGAGTGATTGAGTGCTGCATCAGATGACTTGGCCTCCACAATCACCCGACCTCAACCCAATTGAGATGGTTTGAGATGAGTTGGACCGCAGAGTGAAGGAAAAGCAGCCAACAAGTGCTCAGCATACTGAGTCTCTTGCAAGACTGTTGGAAAAGCATTCCAGGTGAAGCTGGTTGAGAGAACGCCAAGTGTGCAAAGCTGTCATCAAGGCAAAGGGTGGTTATTTGAAGGAGCTCAAATATAACATATTTTTTGATTTGACACTTTTTTGATTACTACATTATTCCATATGTGATATTTCATAGTTTTGACGTCTTCACTATTATTCTACGATGTAGAAAATAGTAAAAATAAAGAAAAACCCTTGAATGAGTAGGTGTTCTAGAACTTTTGACCAGTATTGTGTGCACTAATGGTGATGTGCCTATTGTGACACCAATGTATTGTCATTATCCGTGTGTGTGTGTGTGTGTGTGTGTGTACATGCGTTAATGCTTGACCATTCAATCCCAATCACCACAACAGACACCAACATTTTTAAACTTTTAATAAAACTCAAATTTTATTATTTTCTCCTTGTAAATGTATTGTGTCTCTGCTGACTAAGTTTCTATTCTTTTAGTTAAATTAAAACACAAGACATCCAAATCCCCCGCCCCCAAAAACAAACAAACAAACCATGAAACTGTTGGATACACATTGGCCCATATTCACAAAGCCTTTCAGAGGAGAAATGCTGGATCTAGGATCAGTTCAGCCTTTAAGACCACAACTATATGGACTGGGGGGGGCCTGATCCTGGATCAGGACTCCCTTATATAGTGTAGAATTATGACCAGACTTCTAGTCGTTTCAGACACACAAATTAGAAAATATAGATTGATTTGAGTGAGTTGGGAGTCAAATGGCACCCTATCACCAGAGCACTATGGGCTCTGGTCAAAAGGTAGTGCACTATGTAGGGAATAGGGGGGTCATTCGGAGACAGAGCCATGGCTAGAACTTCCTGCTTGTGGCTTCTGACGCTTCAGGTAATATTTCTGGAGAGAGAGAGAGCGAGAGAGAGAGAGGGGGAGAGATTTCTATTATTTTTCTTGGCTGCGTCGTCATGGTCCCTCCGTCAGTCCCCGTCAGTCCGGTCGTCCCTCCATCCCTAACTAACTGGTATAATGATGTTTATACCTGCATGTTCTGATAGTGTTGTAGACTGCTGCAGTGGGTCTTCTTGGCTGTGTCTTCACTCCCATAGAACAGAGAACACAGCTTACAGAAGAACCCTGCCTTAGGAACCACAAAGTCCTGGCCTGGAGAGGAGAGAGGGTCAGATAAACCTGATGAGAAATTAAGTGTGTTGTGGGTGAGCGGGTGTCTGACAGTATCACCTAGAGGGGTGTTAGGGGTGTTGTGGGTGAGCGGGTGTCTGACAGTATCACCTAGAGGGGTGTTAGGGGTGTTGTGGGTGAGCGGGTGTCTGACAGTATCACCTATAGGGGTGTTAGGGGTGAAGGGAGGCAGTTTGAAGACTGTGATCAGAGGAGACTCAGGACGACAACGCTTTGATCCAGGCTCCTCTTCCTCCTCTCTTTTCCGTTTACTGTCTTCTAGAGAGATGGAGACAGACAGACGGATGGAGAGAGACAGACAGATGGAGAGAGAGACAGACAGACAGACGGATGGAGAGAGACAGACAGACAGACAGACGGATGGAGAGAGACAGACAGACAGACAGACGGATGGAGAGAGACAGACAGACAGACGGATGGAGAGAGACAGACAGACAGACGGATGGAGAGAGACAGACAGACAGACGGATGGAGAGAGACAGACAGACAGACGGATGGAGAGAGACAGACAGACAGACGGATGGAGAGAGACAGACAGACAGACGGATGGAGAGAGACAGACAGACGGATGGAGAGAGACAGACAGACGGATGGAGAGAGACAGACAGACAGGCGGATGGAGAGAGACAGACAGACAGACGGATGGAGAGAGACAGACAGACAGGCGGATGGAGAGAGACAGACAGACAGACGGATGGAGAGAGACAGACAGACAGACGGATGGAGAGAGACAGACAGACGGATGGAGAGAGACAGACAGACGGATGGAGAGAGACAGACAGAACAAAGGCGAGGGGCAAAACAGATTAATTTGGCAGCAAGAACCCAGAGTCCAGATATAGATAGAAACATGTCCTTATGTTCCTATCAAACACACGTCTTCATGTCCAAGTGGGCATTAGGGACATTCAGAGAGGACTTGGCAATCATACCGCTTGGAAACACTGCAGATGCCAGCCAAGCAAAATTACTGACTCAGTCTGTGGTCATCACATTTGAAAAAGATGACACATACAATTCAAAAATAAAACTTCTCCACTGGAACGTGACGCTACAAAGTGACATGAGGCTGGCTGGTGTCTCAACACTGGTAGTTAAGCATCTACAGAACCGATCTGATGTGCTTCACTCCATTTCAGCTGTTCTTCTCTCTTTACCTTGCAGTGTCGTGGAGTCAGTAGAAGTCTTTCCAACAGTGCCATCTGTTGTCTCCTGTTTCCCCTCCAGACTCTGGTTCTCAGGGGGGTCGGTCTGCCTCTGCTGCCCAGCCGAGGAGGCCTCCAGGCTGGGTTGGTCTGCCGGAGTATCAGCCTTTTTCTCTTTCTCCTGGAGGTCTGGAACTGAGGCAGCTGGTTGGGCGTCCACCTCTGAGGTCACAGCGACTTGGAGCAATGAGGAGGGAGCGTCAACGGAAGCTGTGTCAGTGGGAGGAGTAACATCTGCGCGAGGCTCCTCCTCTTCCTTGTCGTTCACCTTCTTTCCTTTCACTGATTTCCTGGCTGGAGAGAAGAAGAAATACATCTCCAACATGAAAACTTCCTGTGTGTCTCTGAGTGTGTGTGTGTGTCCCTCTCTCTCTCGCTCACCAGAGGTCTGTCGTGCCCTCTTCCTCCCCCTGGCTCCTCTCGTTGTGGCAACAGCCTCCTCTTCGTCCTCCTCCTCCTCTCCCACTTCGTCCACGGTCACAAAGTCCATTCTCCTGATTTCCTCCATGCCCCTGCCGTCGTCCTCTGCACCAGGAGACCCTGTAGCATCAGCTAGAGGAGAGAAAGGGTTTAGAGGACGAGAGAACCTAAATTATTATATGTTTAAAATAATATGTTTAAGTAATTACTAAGAATGTTATTTTCCTGAAAATATATGTAATAGGTGTTAGAGGAATAGGTCTAGAACTTTTTAGGAGACTTAAGACATCGTGTTACTATTTTGCAACCTAAGCAGGATGGAGTTGAGATAACAGGAAAACTGTCGACAGACGATTTATAACGGGACCCTATAACAGGAAACGGTTTCTTCACCCAGGGAGGGGAGAAACGGTCAGAAAGCTGGTAGAAGTGATAAGATGTAAGTTGTAAAACGCAGCCCATCTAAAGTGGGTTGGAGTTAAATTGTATGAACATATAAAGGACGGTGTTCTTATTGTGATTTGAGAATTCTCGGTGAATAAACATTTGACATAATGATCTCTGCAGCTGGGTCTCTGTCTGTTTCATCTTAACCAAAGCTTTACGACTCTTGGGTTACAGACAGAGTAGGTCAATTAAAAGTTCAGTTTGTGAACATTGAGAACAGAATTTCTATAACAGACTCTCAGACAGACCTGTGTTGTCAGCGTGCTGGATCTGCGCTGGTTCAGGACTCTTGTTCTGCTCTTCCTCCACCATCTCATCATCCTCCCCATCACCTCCAGCCTCATCCAGAGTTACCAGAGTCTGAGAGGAGCGAGGGGGGGGGAGAGAGAGAGAGAGAGATTAAAGGGTGTGTGAATGAGAAAGGGAGAGAGGAGAGAGGAGAGAGAGAGAAATGTCTCCACTCTGCCCAGAGTGGGTGAAAACGTGCTTTGGTGATGAAATGTCACTTCCTTATGTTATAAACTTTTTACCAAGACAAATATGATTCTTCATGTTCTGAATCGTTCAGTGGGGTCTCTAACATCCCATTAACAGTAACCTAATACATCTGTTGACAGAGCGGTGCTACTGTTTTGGAGCAACTTTTGAGGATTTTTACATGTTGTGGTGGTCTTCACAGTTGTTTCCGCTGGTCGCCAAAAAAGCGCAAAATTAACGTGACGCGAGCTGAATTAAATGTAAAAAAGCTTGCGGTACGCTCAGTGCTCCCTTGACATTTCAGAGAAATCTTCGAAAAATAAAATTTCACATTAATATAAACAGTGTATACTAAAATATGAAAAGAAAAGAGGAGAGAGAGACGACAGAGAGGGGAGAGAGACGACAGAGAGGGGAGAGAGACGACAGAGAGGGGAGAGAGACGACAGAGAGGGAGAGAGACGACAGAGAGGAGAGAGAGACGACAGAGAGGAGAGAGAGACGACAGAGGAGAGAGAGACGACAGAGAGGAGAGAGACGACAGAGAGGGAGAGAGGCGACAGAGAGGGAGAGAGGCGACAGAGAGGGAGAGAGGCGACAGAGAGGGAGAGAGGCGACAGAGAGGGAGAGAGGCGACAGAGAGGGAGAGAGGCGACAGAGAGGAGAGAGGCGACAGAGAGGAGAGAGAGAGACGACAGAGAGGAGAGAGGCGACAGAGAGGGAGAGAGGCGACAGAGAGGGAGAGAGGCGACAGAGAGGGAGAGAGGCGACAGAGAGGGAGAGAGGCGACAGAGAGGGAGAGAGGCGACAGAGAGGGAGAGAGGCGACAGAGAGGGAGAGAGGCGACAGAGAGGGAGAGAGGCGACAGAGGAGAGAGAGCGACAGAGGAGAGAGGCGACAGAGAGGAGAGAGAGGCGACAGAGAGGAGAGAGAGGCGACAGAGGAGAGAGAGCGACAGAGGAGAGAGAGGCGACAGAGGAGAGAGAGCGACAGAGAGGGAGAGAGCGACAGAGAGGAGAGAGAGCGACAGAGAGGAGAGAGGCGACAGAGAGGGAGAGAGGCGACAGAGAGGGAGAGAGGCGACAGAGAGGGAGAGAGGCGACAGAGAGAGGAGAGAGGCGACAGAGAGGGAGAGAGACGACAGAGAGGGGAGAGAGACGACAGAGAGGGAGAGAGACGACAGAGAGGGAGAGAGACGACAGAGAGGGGAGAGAGACGACAGAGAGGGGAGAGAGACGACAGAGAGGGGGAGAGAGACGACAGAGAGGGGAGAGAGGCGACAGAGAGGGAGAGAGGCGACAGAGAGGGAGAGAGGCGACAGAGAGGGAGAGAGGCGACAGAGGCGACAGAGAGCGACAGAGAGGGAGAGAGGCGACAGAGAGGGAGAGAGGCGACAGAGAGGGAGAGAGAGGCGACAGAGAGGGAGAGAGGCGACAGAGAGGGAGAGAGAGGCGACAGAGAGGGAGAGAGGCGACAGAGAGGGAGAGAGGCGACAGAGGGAGAGAGGCGACAGAGAGGGAGAGAGGCGACAGAGAGGGAGAGAGGCGACAGAGAGGGAGAGAGGCGACAGAGAGGAGAGAGGCGACAGAGAGGGAGAGAGGCGACAGAGAGGAGAGAGGCGACAGAGAGGGCAGAGAGGCGACAGAGAGGAGAGAGGCGACAGAGAGGGAGAGAGACGACAGAGAGGGGAGAGAGACGACAGAGAGGGGAGAGAGACGACAGAGAGGGGAGAGAGACGACAGAGAGGAGAGAGAGACGACAGAGGAGAGAGAGACGACAGAGAGGAGAGAGAGACGACAGAGAGGAGAGAGAGACGACAGAGAGGAGAGAGAGACGACAGAGAGGGGAGAGAGACGACAGAGAGGAGAGAGAGACGACAGAGAGGGGAGAGAGACGACAGAGAGGGGAGAGAGACGACAGAGAGGGGAGAGAGACGACAGAGAGGGGAGAGCGGAGACAGAAAGTAAGCAGCAGATATTTCCTGACCTCTGGGTTGAAGGTGTCTCCTGATTCGTCCTCCTGGCTGAAGGGGTGTGGCTCCAGGCAAGGCCCCTCCGCTCCTTCATCCTCTCCGATCTCATCCAAAGTCACCAAGCCCTCAGTATCCACTCCGACCCTCTCCTCTCTCTCCTCCTCCCTCTTCCGTTCCTTCTCCCTCTCTCTACTCCTCCTCCTCACCTTCTCTCTCTCCTTCCCTCTTTCTCTCTCCCGCTGCTTCTCCTTCACCAGTTTTTGTTTCTTAATAAGTTCTTCCTCTTCGGCAGCGTCATCTGGGTAATCCTCCTCCTCCTCGCTCACCTCATCCAAGGTGACAAGGTTACTCTTTTCCGGGGTACCCCCCTTGGACTCTCCTATTGGGGTCTTGGTCACCTCTGGAGCTTTGGGTAAGCTCTTATTCTCCTTCTTACCCTTCTTTAGAGGCTTGGAGCCACCCTGACATTTCGATTCAGTCGTATGGTTGTCCAGAGCTTGGGTTGTTTCCGTCTGATCATCGACTGAATCCAGTATCTGGAACCCCTCCATCTCTCTGGGTAGAGAATCTCTTCGGCCGCGTTGGCCTGCGAGAGAGTCGACCATGTTGTCTTCAGTGTCTTCTAGAGAGTCGAGGATCTGGAAAGCAGATTCTTGTTCTTCGTTGTCGGAGATCTCTTCGTGTTCCTCTAGAGTAGTTTGGGGCACCTGGGAACCTGTAGATTCACCGGCTGCAGGAGCCTGGTAACCCAGAGATAGAGATCCAGACTGTTCTCGAGTGTCTTGATTGCCCTCTTCCCCGTCTCTAGGTGTGTCATCATCCACAGCTTCGTCGAGTATCTGGAAATCACCATCATCGTCAGGTACTTTATCAATAAGTGATTGGGGAAACTGGTGACCCGACACAGTCTCCACCTCTTGTAGTTCGAGGGCCTTCTGAAGGTCTTGCTCCTTGGCTGGGGCAGACGGATCGGTCAGACCAAGCTCCAGTGGACAGGCTCCATTCTGAGCCTCGGTACCCAGAATCGAGGAACCTTTATCAGCCTGAGTAGTCTCCTCGCTCCCCTCTACCTCTGGAGGTTTTTCAGCAGTAGTCTCCATATCTCTCTCTGACACAGCACTTTTCTCTTCCTTGTTGTCTGACACCGCAGTGTCCAACACCGACATCTTGTGGTCGGATGGCGGTACTACATCCTCCGTGTCACATCCCTGTGTGACCATTACTTCCTCTTCCGAACGAGACCGAGTCTCCAAGGGAACAGGCTCCGCCTCCATATCGGCTAAGCTGGTGGTGTCGTCGTCGTCGTCGGCTTCCTGGGTTTCTGCGGCGTCGGTTGCTACAACGACAGCAGCCGCCGACGACCTGGTCTTGCGTCCAGAGGTGGCAGGTGGTGGATGTTTCGCTGCCTCCTTTCTTTTGGCCGCCGCAGCTTTCCGTGGCGTCTTCTGAGCAGCGGGGGTAGAGGAGAAAGACGCGGGCGATTTCGGAGTATCTGGGGCAACCCTCTTGCGATTGGACAATCGTTTTGACCTTTCCGAGGCCTCATCTTGGGTCTTGTGTGACGAAGACGAGGATGACTGCGGTGGGTTGGCGTTCTCAGCCTCGTCCCCTTCCACCTCGTCCACAGTAACAAACTCGTTCATGTTGAACTGGTCCAGGTCGAAGGTGTTGGTTTCACCGGGGACGGCGTCAAACGTCAACTCATCTCCCGCGTAGCCACTAGCCTGAGGTAAGATGGGATTAATCAATCAATAGGTCAACAGAAGTGGCTGTAGTTTAAAATGTAGACGTAGGAGAGTCTAACAGCAGGAGACTGTAGCGGTTACGGATTCTGTACACAATGGTGTATTTATAAGAAATCGTTCTGTTTTGAAAGCATCGTCTGCTCACCTTATCTCTAGACCTGCTCCTCGAGGAGCGAGTCGTTTTGCTTCTGCCGCCGTGGCTCTGTGGAACCAACAGAAACCTTTAATAGGATCATTTATAGCTCAGAAATAGAATGAAATCATAAAAGAAACACACAAAACAACACGCCTTGCTTTTCTCCTTCTCCTACCTTGCTCCTCTCCTCCTCTCCTTCTTCTTCTTCTTTCCTCCCCTTCTTCTTGGCGGGGCTGCCGTCCTGTCTGCTGCTCCTGCGGGAGCCAGAAGAGGAGCTAGAGGAGTTACCCTGTCTCGACGTCGGAGGATCCTGCTCCTCCTCAGAAGGAGCCCGGCTGCTTCTATGCCTAGAAGAGTCACTCCTTTCTGGGGAAAAGCGGTCGCCGCGCCGGCCTCTCCCTCCAGAAGCCTGGGTCTTCGCCTGGATGAATTAATTTATTTTATTAGACATTTCAATACATCATGAGTTGCCTCAGTCATTAGAGTACAATACATACATTCGAATATTAGCAGAAGCTAGTGCAACAGTACAGCTTCTGTCCCTCTCCTCGTCCCCTACCTGGGCTCCCTTCGAAGCATCGTTACCCATCGCTCCACAAAAGCTGCGGCCCTTGCAGAGCAAAGGGAACAACTACTTCCAAGGTCTCAGAGCGAGTGACGTCACCGATTGAAACGCTGTTGGCGCTCACCCCGCTAACTAGCTAGCCATTTCACACCGGTTACACTAAGGTGCAATGAATCAGACTGTCGGTGATTCAAATCTGTCAAGGTTTAAATTGTATCTGTCCCTTAAATTCATGTTATTATTAAAATACATACATTCTTGTGGTCTGGTTGGCCAGATCCTGAAGGTGTCTTCGTGTTGATGGTCTTTTTAGCTGGTGTCGGATGCTTTTTGTCTGGCTGTGACTTCTTCTCTGGGCGTGGCTCCTCTTTCTTCTTCGTCTCTCTCTGCCCGGTCTTCTCTTCTGGCTCAGCCGGGACCTGGTTCTTTTCTCCAGCCGGGGTCTTTTTCTCCGCCGTCTCCCCAGCTGCAAGGCTCTTCTTGTTGGGTAGAGGCTTGGCCTGGATCTCCTCTCCCTGGTTCTGTTCCTGTTTAGCCTGTTCCTCCGCCAGTCTCCCCATACGGTGTAGGTGCACCGCTGCCTCCAGGGCCTTGAGGATCTCCTCAGTTACCGGAGGAAATTCCAGAGGTTTGTCTTCAACGTTTAACGCTGCCGGTGTTTGTGCCGGTGCGAAGGCAGCAACGGTGTCAGAGTCGACGTCATTAGCTACGTCCACAGCGGAGATCAGACAAGGTTCTGTTGTGGCCACAGTCGTCATGGTTTCACTAACCAACGCAATGACATCACTGCCCTGTTGTGGGACTTCAGTTAGAATCTGTTCGGGTTCACCGGTCGAGGCGACGCCGTCGCTGCTCTGGGTTTCCATGGCGACCTCTTCCTTGGGAGCGGACACGGCAACCGCAGGTAAAGAGGCGGAGACGACGATGTCTTCCTCATTTTCCGTTTCCATCCCTCCATCCTCTTTGGGCGGATTAGTGTTCTTCTTCCCTTCTTTTCCTCCAGACTCGGAATTCATCACCACGACGTCACTTCCCGGTTGCTTGGCCTCTGTGACGATGACATCGTCACCAGGTTGCTTGGTAGCCACAGCAACAGACTGAGAGGACGAGTCTGTAGCATTGGGGCTGGTAGTAACAGGTTTAACTGATGTTGCGACACCTTTAGCTACAGGCTTCTTGCCTTTGATCGGTTTCTTCTTGGCTTTGGTGCTGAAATGACAGACAAACGCGTAGATTATAAATAAGTGATGTTTACATGTCCAGATCAGCCTACTCTAAAAAGGTCTCCAGTCGAACATATGGGACAGGAGTTGTTCCCTGACCAGATCAGCCTACTCTAAAAAGGTCTCCAGTCGAACATATGGGACAGGAGTTGTTCCCTGACCAGATCAGCCTACTCTAAAAAGGTCTCCAGTCGAACATATGGGACAGGAGTTGTTCCCTGACCAGATCAGCCTACTCTAAAAAGGTCTCCAGTCGAACATATGGGACAGGAGTTGTTCCCTGACCAGATCAGCCTACTCTAAAATGTCTCCAGTCGAACATATGGGACAGGACTTGTTCCCTGACGAGGAAAAACAATGGACCCTAATTGTATCCAATGCCCTTAGAAACAGGATGTCATACAATGCTAGGGTTGGATTGGACGGACTGACGGATAAAATCTTGGAAGTAATGAAAGGTTGATTGAAGATATTTACCTGACAACAGATGTCTTCTTGGCTGGGGGCTGCGGCGAGTGTTCAGCCTTGACCAGCAAGTTGAAGTTCAGAGGGTTGTTCTGGACTACGCTGGGGGACTCCTGGAAATGAAGACACACCGCCGTCGCCACCGACGAGGACTCCATCTCAAAATAGATCTGAGACCCGAGAGAGAAACATTAATTAAAACATCAATTCATTTCATTTGTTGTTTGTGTTGTCTCCGGACTAAATCAGAAATGTGGAAAAGTGCAGTCGGAGGTTCCAGGGATCTAATTGGTTACACAGGGCCTTCAGAAAGCATTCGTACGCCTTGACTTTTCACACGTTGTTGTGTTACAGCCTTATTATAAAAATGATTATAGTTTTTTTTCCCGACATCAATCTACAAACGATACCCCATAATGACATCACAATACCCCATAATGACATCACAATACCCCATAATGGCAAAGCAAAAACTGGATTTTTTTGTTGTTGCTCATTTACAAAAAATAAATAAATATGAAATATCACATTTACATAAGTATTCAGACCCTTTACTCAGTACTTTGTTGAAGCACCTTTGGCAGCGATTACAGCCTTGAGTCTTCTTGGGTATGAAGATACAAGCCTGGTACACCTGTATTTAGGGAGTTTCTCCCATTCTTCTCTGCAGATCCTCTCAAGCTCTGTCAGGTTGGATGGGGAGCGTCGCTGCACAGCTGTTTTCAGGTCTCTCCAGAGATGTTAGATTGGGTTCAAGTCCAGGCTCAGGCTGGGACACTCAAGGACATTCAGAGACTTGTCCTGAAGCCACTCCTGCCTTGTCTTGGCTGTGTGCTTAGGGTTGTTGGAAGGTGAACCTTTGCCCCAGTCGGAGGTCCTGAGTGCTCTGGAGCAGGTTTTCATCAAGGATCTCTCTGTACTTTGCTCCGTTCATCTTTCCCTCGATCATGACTAGTCTCCCAGTCCTTGCAGCTGAAAAACATCCCCACAGCATGATGCTGCCACCACCATGCTTCACCGTAGGGATGCTGCCAGGCTTCCTCCAGACGTGACACTTGGCATTCAGGCCAAAGAGTTCAATCTTGGTTTCATCAGTCAGAGTCCTTTAGGAAAACTCCAAGCAGGCTGTCATGTGCCTTTTACTGAGGAGTGGTTTCCGTCTGGCCACTCTACCATAAAGGCCTGATTGGTGGAGTGCTGTAGAGATGGTTGTCCTTCTGAAAGGTTCTCCCATCTCCACAGAGGAACTCTGGAGCTCTGTCAGAGTGGCCACGGGTTCTTGGTCACCTCCCTGACCAAGGCCCTTCTCCCCCGATTGCTCAGTTTGGCCTTGCGGACAGCTCTAGGAAGAGTCTTGGTGGTTCCAACCTTCTTCCATTTAAGAATGATGGAGGCCACTGTGTTCTTGGGGAACTTTAAATCTGGAGAAATGTTTTGGTACCCTTCCCCACATCACAATCCTGTCTCGGAGCTCTACGGACAATTCCTTCAACCTCATGGCTTGTTTTTGCTCTGACATATACTGTCAACTGTGGGATCTTATACAGACAGGTGTGGGCCTTTCCAAATCATGTCCAATCAATTGAATTTACCACAAGTGGACTCCAATCAAGTTGTAGAAACATCTCAAGGATGATCAATGGAAACAGGATGCACCCGAGCTCAATTTCAAGTCTCATAGCAAAGGGCCTGAATACTTATGTAAATAAGTAATACATTGTTTGAATTTTTATAAATTAGCAAACATTTCAAAAAAACGTTTTCTTTTTGCTTTGTCATTATGGGGTATTGTGATGTCATTACGGGGTATTGTGATGTCATTACGGGGTATTGTGATGTCATTACGGGGTATTGTGTGTAGATTGCTGAGGATTTTTATTTATTTAATCAATTTCAGAATAAGGCTGTAACGTACATAACATGTGAACAAAGGGGTCTGAATACTTTCAGAACGCACAGTACCACTAGAAGCTTAAAGTGGTTGGTTCCAGGGATCTAACTGGTTAAACATGGCACCACTAGAAGCTTAAAGTGGTTGGTTCCAGGGATCTAACTGGTTAAACATGGCACCACTAGAAGCTTAAAGTGGTTGGTTCCAGGGATCTAACTGGTTAAACATGGTACCACTAGAAGCTTAAAGTGGTTGGTTCCAGGGATCTAATTGGTTAAACATGGTACCACTAGAAGCTTAAAGTGGTTGGTTCCAGGGATCTAATTGGTTAAACATGGTACCACTAGAAGCTTAAAGTGGTTGGTTCCAGGGATCTAACTGGTTAAACATGGTACCACTAGAAGCTTAAAGTGGTTGGTTCCAGGGATCTAATTGGTTAAACATGGTACCACTAGAAGCTTAAAGTGGTTGGTTCCAGGGATCTAACTGGTTAAACATGGCACCACTAGAAGCTTAAAGTGGTTGGTTCCAGGGATCTAACTGGTTAAACATGGCACCACTAGAAGCTTAAAGTGGTTGGTTCCAGGGATCTAACTGGTTAAACATGGTACCACTAGAAGCTTAAAGTGGTTGGTTCCAGGGATCTAATTGGTTAAACATGGTACCACTAGAAGCTTAAAGTGGTTGGTTCCAGGGATCTAATTGGTTAAACATGGTACCACTAGAAGCTTAAAGTGGTTGGTTCCAGGGATCTAACTGGTTAAACATGGTACCACTAGAAGCTTAAAGTGGTTGGTTCCAGGGATCTAATTGGTTAAACATGGTACCACTAGAAGCTTAAAGTGGTTGGTTCCAGGGATCTAACTGGTTAAACATGGTACCACTATAAGCTTAGTGGTTGGTTCCAGGGATCTAATTGGTTAAACATGGTACCAATATAAGCTTAACTCCTTAGGGCTAGGGTCCCATTTTCAGAATGTTTGCCTGTCTGACATGCCCAAAGTAAAACGCCTACTAATGCATAGGAAACACTCTAAAACAGCTAAAATATTGTCTGTGAGTATAACAGAACTGATATAGCAGGCGAAAACCCCAAACATTTCTGTCCGGAAATAATTTTTCATTTTAACTTTCCTGACTTTGAATGCCTGTTTATCGAATTCTCAGAGAAATAGGACTGGGGTTGCAGTACCTATGGCTTCCACTAGATGTCGACAGTCTCTGGACAGCGTTTCGGAGCGTTTTATAGCGGAAGAGAGCCAAAAGGTTGTCGATTTTCTATGACATGCCAGGATATCCTTTCGGTCTAGTGCATGGGATACCCGGGAGCGTGCAGAACGGTGTTCATCTTTTCTATGGTGTAGGTTCCAGGGATCTAATTGGTTATAATCTCAAGGTGTTTTGCATTGTGTGTGGGTGTTTACGTGTCAAAAAGAGTTTTGTCTTTGTGCAATAAAGTTGTTTTCACGCATATTCCAATCCAGCGGCGAACTGGTGTCCCGGCCGATGCGCTGACCACGGTCCTGAATCCACCTGGACTGTAGATTGCATCCTTTCGAGTGGCAGTGGTGGATGGGATAACATTTCCATGGACTGTGGGACTGAACACTTCATCCATTCTCTCTGTGACAGTAGAATCGTTCCCATACTTTCACTCGTCTGCTGCTGAAGATTCTCTCTGATGGTAGGCCCGTTTTGCTCAGCGGGTTGTTGTCGTCAGCGATTGTGTAGTTTCACACTGCGCTGCCTACTTGCCAATAATAATAATAATAACCGGTTTGTCTGTCAAGGGAAATTTGTTGTTGTATTCTGTGTTGTGTTAAATGATGCAATGTGACTGCACTAAAAACATGTCAGTCTATGTCAAGCTGTGGACGTTATAGCCACTTCGTTGCATTGGTATACTCACTTCTGAATCCCCACTGACGCGTATCAAAGTAGGGGGAGACATGGTTTAAATATATATAAAAAAATTTGGAAGGTATTTGACGTTTATCGCACTACCCATGGCCGACCCTGTAAAACAAGGCATTGCACTGCACCCATCAGTGGTGTACGTGACGAAAACGCTAATTAACGTTCTTATCTTTACCTCTGGAGATCACCGTGGGAGTATTTGGAATTAGGGATTATTATTAACATGTTTAGCACAGCGTTCCAAAGTGCCCTTTTATGGTAAGAATCCAGTTATTTTAAATGAGCGCTATGTCTCTTTATGGACTCGTCTCCTTCTGAGCTGTGTACACCGTCCACCTTCCCACAGACACTAAGCCCCTCACAACAAAGACAACATGAAAACACATCTTCCTCTCTGACAACAAGCGGGTTTAAACTCTCTATTTGTATTTGAGAATCACTCGTTTGGACAGGATAATTATTTTTTTGTGTGCAACAGACATGGACCTTTCTAAACGATGCCCTCTTTAATGTGTCCAGCTCGCAAACTGTAGAACAGAGCAGAGCCCTACGGGAAAAAACGAGAGTATCAATGAACACGACGGTGGAAAACGTACGCTCAGTTTTCTGCGAGCGGACCGGCGGTACCACGTACCGCAAGCATCATTTTAGCCAAACACTGTCACGTGTTAGCTGTCGAATCTGTTTCATGAACGGGCAAGAAGCAACAACAACAACAAAAAAAAAAACATGTATGAAAAAGGAATTGGTAACTCGTTCTCCTTCTGAGAAATAAGCATCTCTTCGCTATCCAGGCAGACCGCTTGATTTCAACATCTGAAAACACGGTCAGCAGGCTACGCAACTAGGTCGGCCTCTGGCGTCTGTCCTACCCTGTTGATCAGAGACAGCGAGTCGAGGTAGGAGCCGAAGCGTTTGACGAGGTCGTGAACCTCCTGGGCTGCTGCGGTCCCCATGGGGACGTTACTGACAATCAGAAGACGTTCCTTCAACGTTGGATCCTGTTGACAGACAGAGGGTTATAAAAGGTTTATTAACAGGTTACAACGGGTTTATTAACAGGTTATAAAGGGTTTATTAACAGGTTATAAAGGGGTTATTAAAGCAAGGTATAATTAAGAAAAGGCACAAGGGGGTGTGGTATATTTATTTTGATTTTAAATCTGGTTACCAACGTAATTAGAGCAGTAAACAGGTCTGTTTTGTCATACCCGTGGTATACTGGTCTGATATACCACGGCTATCAGCCAAAATCAGCATTCAGGGCTCCAACTACAAAGTCTATAATTAAGCAATAAGGCCCAAGGGGGGTGTGGTATATTGGCCAATATACCCCACCGAGGTGTCTTATTGCGATTATAAACTGGTTACCAACGTAATTAGAAGAGTACAAATAAATGGCTTGGGACACACAACAACGTAACCTTTCTAGTTAAATCTATGAACTTACCGTAGAGGGGAGGCCCTTCAGAGTTGTGTACACACCCTCCTGCAATAGAGAGAACAGACACCCATGATGACGACTGTGTGTGTGTGTGTGTATATCTTTTAGGAAGGTGAGGGGACAGTCTAGTAGTTTAGGAGGAGACTGTGTGTATATATATATATTTTACCTGCAGGAGGTTTGTATCAGGGCGGGTCAACGTGAAGGTGAGGGGACAGTCCAGTAGTTTAGGAGGAGACTGTGTGTAGTTCGTCACCATAGCAAAGCTCTTCTGTACTCTCTCCATACGGATTACGGCCTGTTGGGACAAATATACTCATTACCACGACAACAACAAACACCCAAGTTATAGTACTGCATCAACAATAACAAAACATGTATTACTGCAGAGAGAGACAGAGACACCAGGGATCTGCCATTGAAATCCTTGGTCCAAACTAGTTTTTTTTCTCAGGATGTAAACTTATAAATTGCGTAGAAAAGGTAGACTTTAGATAATATAATCAATGACAAAAAAAAAATAATGTTTTAGCCATATTGATTTTGTTATTATGTTTTGAGGAAAAGAACAAGTCAAAATGTGTATTAGATTTTAAATGGAAATTAGCTTTAAAACTGCGGAAATGACTCAGCTCCATGGAGAAATTGGCTTAAAATGCAATTATCCCTCTACACTGCCATGTTGGGGGCCTCTAAATTCTCTCTAACTCCAGCCATGCTGATTGAGCCCCCCCCCTCCCCTTTTTGAGCCATGAAAACACTGCATACAGACAGAGACAGACACACACAGAGACACAGCCAACCTACCCATCTCTGGTTGGGCAGTATGAAACAGTTGTAGAGTCCAGGTTTATATCCGTAAGGCTTCACCAGAGCCAGAACATCTTCCTCTGTATATCCAGCTTCTGGTAAACCTTCGATCTTCACAAACCTATTATTCACAGCGTCAGGCTAAACACGGAAAGGAAGAGAAACAACAGATGAGTTTATTCCTGACCCGTAGACCTAGGTTGAGGAAACATCTACTGAACGTCACCTATAATAGGATTCATGTTCAACATCTGTTTTTATACCGTGCAGCTGATTTTTCAAAATATTCCAAAATTGTGGCCACAATAACGTTTTTTTTCTAATTCCAATTTATAATTACACTGACAAATATTACTTTATTTAGGGTCAGACAGAAAACCGTACGGCACATTTCCAATAGAGATATAGCCTGGTGCGTGACCTAAACGCCTCAGAATTCTGTGTCCCCACCTCGGCGGGCCCCAGCTCCAGTGACTTGGCATATCAAGGTGAACAAGATAATCCCTGGAGTGACACTAGTGCTTTTGTGAAGAACAATAAATAAACAAGAAGCCCAAAAACGTACCTGCAGAGGACTGAGGTGACTTTTCCCCTTGGACTTGGTATTAGGTCCACACACCTTGGGTGTGTTCTTGGTACCGGCAGTTTGCGGTTTAGTTGCGGTCGTAGAAGACTTGGTAGATGTTTTAGTTGACTTGGTGGTGCTGGTCTGGTGGTGGGCTGCTGTCGCTTTCCTGAGGGAGGGAGAGAGGGAGAGGGAAGGAGAGAGAGAGACAGAGAGACAGAGAGAGAGAGAGAGAGAGAGACAGAAAGAGAGAGAGAGAGAGAGACAGAGGGAGGGAGAGCGAGAGAGAGAGACAGAGAGAGAGAGACAGAGAGTGAGAGAGAGAGAGTGAGAGAGAGAGAGTGAGAGAGAGACAGAGAGAGAGACAGAGAGAGAGAGAGAGAGAGAGAGAGAGAGAGAGAGAGAGAGAGAGAGAGAGAGAGAGAGAGAGAGAGAGAGAGAGGGGGAAGGAGAGAGAGAGAGGGTATTTGTATTTTTGTACCTTATTAAAAAAAAAATGAAAAAGGCGAGCGGTGCCGACTAACCCGACACGTTAGGGAAGGTGCCGACTAACCCGACACGTTAGGGAAGGGGCCGACTAACCCGACAACTATACCACACCGAATATATAGTTACCTAACTATATCACACCGAATATATAGAGTTACCTAACTATACCACACCGAATATATAGAGTTACCTAACTATATCACACCGAATATATAGAGTTACCTAACTATACCACACCGAATATATAGAGTTACCTAACTATACCACACCGAATATATAGAGTTACCTAACTATACCACACCGAATATATAGAGTTACCTAACTATACCACACCGAATATATAGTTACCTAACTATACCACACCGAATATATAGAGTTACCTAACTATACCACACCGAATATATAGAGTTACCTACTATATCACATCGAATATATAGAGTTACCTACTATATCACACCGAATATATAGAGTTACCTAACTATATCACACCGAATATATAGAGTTACCTAACTATATCACATCGAATATATAGAGTTACCTAACTATACCACACGAATATATAGAGTTACCTAACTATACCACACGAATATATAGAGTTACCTAACTATACCACACGAATATATAGAGTTACCTAACTATACCACACACCTAATATATAGAGTTACCTAACTATACCACACCGAATATATAGAGTTACCTAACTATACCACACCGAATATATAGAGTTACCTAACTATACCACACCGAATATATAGAGTTACCTAACTATACCACACCGAATATATAGAGTTACCTAACTATACCACACCGAATATATAGAGTTACCTAACTATACCACACCGAATATATAGTTACATAACTATATCACACCGAATATATATAGTTACCTAACTATATCACACCGAATATATAGAGTTACCTAACTATATCACACCGAATATATAGAGTTACCTAACTATACCACACCGAATATATAGAGTTACCTAACTATACCACACCGAATATATAGAGTTACCTAACTATACCACACCGAATATATAGAGTTACCTAACTATACCACACCGAATATATAGAGTTACCTAACTATACCACACCGAATATATAGAGTTACCTAACTATACCACAGAATATATAGAGTTACCTAACTATACCACACGAATATATAGAGTTACCTAACTATACCACACGAATATATAGTTACATAACTATATCACACCGAATATATATAGTTACCTAACTATATCACACCGAATATATAGAGTTACCTAACTATACCACACCGAATATAGAGTTACCTAACTATACCACACCGAATATATAGAGTTACCTAACTATACCACACCGAATATATAGAGTTACCTAACTATACCACACGAATATATAGAGTTACCTAACTATACCACAGAATATATAGAGTTACCTAACTATACCACACGAATATATAGAGTTACCTAACTATACCACACCGAATATATAGAGTTACCTAACTATACCACACCGAATATATAGAGTTACCTAACTATACCACACTGAATATATAGAGTTACCTAACTATACCACACCGAATATATAGAGTTACCTAACTATACCACACCGAATATATAGAGTTACCTAACTATACCACACCGAATATATAGAGTTACCTAACTATACCACACCGAATATATAGAGTTACCTAACTATACCACACCGAATATATAGTTACATAACTATATCACACCGAATATATATAGTTACCTAACTATATCACACCGAATATATAGAGTTACCTAACTATACCACACCGAATATATAGTTACCTAACTATACCACACCGAATATATAGAGTTACCTAACTATACCACACCGAATATATAGAGTTACCTAACTATACCACACCGAATATATAGAGTTACCTAACTATATCACACCGAATATATAGTTACCTAACTATACCACACCGAATATATAGTTACCTAACTATATCACACCGAATATATATAGTTACCTAACTATATCACACCGAATATATAGAGTTACCTAACTATACCACACCGAATATAGAGTTACCTAACTATACCACACCGAATATATAGAGTTACCTAACTATACCACACCGAATATATAGAGTTACATAACTATATCACACCGAATATATAGAGTTACCTAACTATACCACACCGAATATATATAGTTACCTAACTATATCACACCGAATATATATAGTTACCTAACTATATCACACGAATATATAGAGTTACCTAACTATACCACACGAATATATAGAGTTACCTAACTATACCACAATCGAATATATAGAGTTACCTAACTATATCACAGGAATATATAGAGTTACCTAACTATACCACAATCGATATATATAGAGTTACCTAACTATACCACACCGAATATATAGAGTTACCTAACTATACCACACCGAATATATAGAGTTACCTAACTATACCACACCGAATATATAGAGTTACCTAACTATACCACACCGAATATATAGTTACCTAACTATACCACACCGAATATATAGAGTTACCTAACTATATCACACCGAATATATAGAGTTACCTAACTATACCACACCGAATATATAGAGTTACCTAACTATACCACACGAATATATAGAGTTACCTAACTATACCACAGAATATATAGAGTTACCTAACTATACCACAGAATATATAGAGTTACCTAACTATACCACACGAATATATAGAGTTACCTAACTATACCACACGAATATATAGAGTTACCTAACTATACCACACGAATATATAGAGTTACCTAACTATACCACAATCGAATATATAGAGTTACCTAACTATACCACACGAATATATAGAGTTACCTAACTATACCACACGAATATATAGAGTTACCTAACTATACCACACAATATATAGAGTTACCTAACTATACCACAATCGAATATATAGAGTTACCTAACTATACCACACCGAATATATAGAGTTACCTAACTATACCACACCGAATATATAGAGTTACCTAACTATACCACACCGAATATATAGAGTTACCTAACTATACCACACCGAATATATAGAGTTACCTAACTATACCACACCGAATATATAGAGTTACCTAACTATACCACACCGAATATATAGAGTTACCTAACTATACCACACCGAATATATAGAGTTACCTAACTATACCACAATCGAATATATAGAGTTACCTAACTATACCACACGAATATATAGAGTTACCTAACTATACCACACGAATATATAGAGTTACCTAACTATACCACACACGAATATATAGAGTTACCTAACTATACCACACGAATATATAGAGTTACCTAACTATACCACACCGAATATATAGAGTTACCTAACTATACCACCGAATATATAGAGTTACCTAACTATACCACACGAATATAAAGAGTTACCTAACTATACCACACCGAATATATAGAGTTACCTAACTATACCACACCGAATATATAGAGTTACCTAACTATACCACACCGAATATATAGTTACCTAACTATACCACACCGAATATATAGTTACATAACTATATCACACCGAATATATAGTTACCTAACTATACCACACCGAATATATAGTTACCTAACTATACCACACCGAATATATAGTTACCTAACTATACCACACCGAATATATAGTTACATAACTATATCACACCGAATATATAGTTACCTAACTATACCACACCGAATATATAGTTACCTAACTATACCACACCGAATATATAGTTACCTAACTATATCACACCGAATATATAGTTACCTAACTATACCACACCGAATATATAGAGTTACCTAACTATACCACACCGAATATATAGAGTTACCTAACTATACCACACCGAATATATAGAGTTACCTAACTATACCACACCGAATATATAGAGTTACCTAACTATACCACACCGAATATATAGAGTTACCTAACTATACCACACTGAATATATAGAGTTACCTAACTATACCACACGAATATATAGAGTTACCTAACTATACCACACGAATATATATAGTTACCTAACTATACCACACGAATATATAGAGTTACCTAACTATACCACAGAATATATAGAGTTACCTAACTATACCACACGAATATATAGAGTTACCTAACTATACCACACGAATATATAGTTACCTAACTATACCACATCGAATATATAGTTACATAACTATATCACACGAATATATAGAGTTACCTAACTATACCACACGAATATATAGAGTTACCTAACTATACCACACAAATATATAGAGTTACCTAACTATACCACACGAATATATATAGTTACCTAACTATACCACACGAATATATAGAGTTACCTAACTATACCACACGAATATATAGAGTTACCTAACTATACCACACCGAATATATAGAGTTACCTAACTATACCACACCTAATATATAGAGTTACCTAACTATATCACACCGAATATATAGAGTTACCTAACTATACCACACCGAATATATAGTTACCTAACTATATCACAATGAATATATAGAGTTACCTAACTATACCACACGAATATATAGAGTTACCTAACTATACCACACCGAATATATAGTTACATAACTATATCACACCGAATATATATAGTTACATAACTATACCACACCGAATATATAGAGTTACCTAACTATACCACACCGAATATATAGTTACCCAACTATACCACACCGAATATATAGAGTTACCTAACTATACCACACCGAATATATAGAGTTACCTAACTATACCACACCGAATATATAGAGTTACCTAACTATACCACACCGAATATATAGTTACCCAACTATACCACACCGAATATATAGAGTTACCTAACTATACCACACCGAATATATAGAGTTACCTAACTATATCACACCGAATATATAGTTACCCAACTATACCACACCGAATATATAGTTACCCAACTATACCACACCGAATATATAGAGTTACCTAACTATACCACACCGAATATATAGAGTTACCTAACTATATCACACCGAATATATAGTTACCTAACTATATCACACCGAATATATAGAGTTACCTAACTATACCACACCGAATATATAGAGTTACCTAACTATACCACACCGAATATATAGAGTTACCTAACTATACCACACCGAATATATAGTTACATAACTATACCACACCGAATATATATAGTTACCTAACTATACCACACCGAATATATAGAGTTACCTAACTATACCACACAGAATATATAGAGTTACCTAACTATACCACACCGAATATATAGTTACCCAACTATACCACACCGAATATATAGAGTTACCTAACTATACCACACCGAATATATAGTTACCTAACTATACCACACCGAATATATAGAGTTACCTAACTATACCACACGAATATATAGAGTTACCTAACTATACCACACTAATATATAGAGTTACCTAACTATATCACACCGAATATATAGTTACCTAACTATATCACACCGAATATATAGAGTTACCTAACTATACCACACCGAATATATAGTTACATAACTATATCACACCGAATATATAGTTACCTAACTATACCACACCGAATATATATAGTTACCTAACTATACCACACCGAATATATAGAGTTACCTAACTATACCACACCGAATATATAGAGTTACCTAACTATACCACACGAATATATAGAGTTACCTAACTATACCACACGAATATATAGAGTTACCTAACTATACCACACGAATATATATAGTTACCTAACTATACCACACGAATATATAGAGTTACCTAACTATACCACACGAATATATAGAGTTACCTAACTATACCACATGAATATATAGTTACCTAACTATACCACACCAAATATATAGAGTTACCTAACTATACCACACCGAATATATAGAGTTACCTAACTATACCACACCGAATATATAGAGTTACCTAACTATACCACACCGAATATATAGAGTTACCTAACTATACCACACCTAATATATAGAGTTACCTAACTATACCACATAATATATAGAGTTACCTAACTATACCACACCTAAATATATAGAGTTACCTAACTATACCACATCTAATATATATAGTTACCTAACTATACCACACCGAATATATAGAGTTACCTAACTATACCACACCGAATATATAGAGTTACCTAACTATACCACACCGAATATATAGTTACCTAACTATACCACACCAAATATATAGAGTTACCTAACTATACCACACCGAATATATAGAGTTACCTAACTATACCACACCGAATATATAGAGTTACCTAACTATACCACACAATATATAGTTACCTAACTATACCACACGAATATATAGAGTTACCTAACTATACCACACGAATATATAGAGTTACCTAACTATACCACACGAATATATAGAGTTACCTAACTATACCACACCGAATATATAGAGTTACCTAACTATATCACACCGAATATATAGTTACCTAACTATATCACACCGAATATATAGTTACCTAACTATACCACACCTAATATATAGAGTTACCTAACTATACCACAGAATATATAGAGTTACCTAACTATACCACACCGAATATATAGAGTTACCTAACTATACCACACCGAATATATAGAGTTACCTAACTATACCACACCGAATATATAGAGTTACCTAACTATACCACACCGAATATATAGAGTTACCTAACTATACCACACCGAATATATAGTTACATAACTATACCACACAGTTACAGTTACCTAACTATATAGAGTTACCTATATGCACGGTTCTTACTTTTCAGCAGTAGACTTCTTGGCTTCGTTCAGTTCCTTTGAGTCCTCCAGCACACTGTCTTCCTCCATCAGTATGACAACGGTCTGGCCTCTGATGGTCATGGTCTTAAGGCTAACCAGCTTTCTGGCATCCTCTTCTTTCTCAAACAATACTGACGCCTACAGAGAGAGGGATGGAGAGAGAGGGATGGAGAGAGAGAGAGGGATGGAGAGAGAGCGAGGGATGGATGGAGAGATGGAGAGCGAGAGCTTATTGGACAATTTATTAAAAAAAATACACAGAAACAAATATGGAGCGACGAAGAGAGTGACCGGGCCCAGAGAGGGAAAGAGAGAGTGACCGGGCCCAGAGAGGGAAAGAGAGAGAGAGAGTGACCGGGCCCAGAGAGGGAAAGAGAGAGAGAGAGTGACCGGGCCCAGAGAGGGAAAGAGAGAGAGAGAGTGACCGGGCCCAGAGAGGGAAAGAGAGAGAGAGAGAGTGACCGGGCCCAGAGAGGGAAAGAGAGAGAGAGAGTGACCGGGCCCAGAGAGGGAAAGAGAGAGAGAGAGTGACCGGGCCCAGAGAGGGAAAGTGAGAGAGAGCGATGTATTTGTGGTTGATTAGTTGTGTCTACGCTACAAGTAACCACCTTGGTATTTACACATGACGGGGACATCCTAAACACACTGTGGGGCTGGGGACATCAACAAGGGGGAGGACTGGTGTGGGGACATCAACAAGGGGGGAGGACTGGTGTGGGGACATCAACAAGGGGGAGGACTGGTGTGGGGACATCAACAAGGGGAGGACTGGTGTGGGGACTGGGGACATCAACAAGGGGGAGGACTGGTGTGGGGACTGGGGACATCAACAAGGGGAGGACTGGTGTGGGGACATCAACAAGGGGGAGGACTGGTGTGGGGACTGGGGACATCAACAAGGGGGAGGACTGGTGTGGGGACATCAACAAGGGGAGGACTGGTGTGGGGACATCAACAAGGGGAGGACTGGTGTGGGGACATCAACAAGGGGGAGGACTGGTGTGGGGACATCAACAAGGGGAGGACTGGTGTGGGGACATCAACAAGGGGGAGGACTGGTGTGGGGACTGGGGACATCAACAAGGGGGAGGACTGGTGTGGGGCGCGGGGACTGGGGGTCTGGTGTACGATCTTGAGTAAAATGACAAATCTGGATTTTGGCTAGTAGGGGATAAGTCTGTTGGAATTATAGATTAGGAAAAACCAGGTGGAATGGGGTACCAGATGGGGTACCAGCTGGGGTACTCTACATTGAATTAGAGACAATAAGGACGGGCAAGGTACCTGCTGTATGGCCTTGAGCTGGATGACGTTGTTGATCTTTCCGAAGGCTTCTACGGCCTTGACAACCTCACAGTGAGCTGTGTGCGGAGGGATATTCTTCAGTCTTATCAGAGCTGAGGTCCCCGGGGCTCGCTTCTTCTTGGTCTATAGAAGACAGGAGGAGAAAGAGAGATGGAGAGCGAGAGAGAAAGGTATTGTCAGTGAGCTGTGTGTAGGGCATATATCTTCAGTCTTAACAGAGCCGAGGTCCCCGGGGTCTCGCTTCTTGACCTGAGAAGAGACATGTTGAACTGGAAGTGCTTTTATACTGTCTCCTCTGTATTGAAGAAACCAGAAGGAGGACAGGAAGAGGGGACAGGGGGAGAATAAGGTGTAGTTTGTTAGTGTTTGATATTCTGTCTCCACTGTGGGTCCTTGAGTGTCGTAGCCTAAATGTCCTAGTCCATTACTGAACCTGGGACGAGGGTTGGACACCTGCTGACGTAAAAAAAGGCCTTGATAAATACATTTGATCTGATTGACAGTTTCAAGAAGGATAAAAAAAAAAAAAAAAAAACATTCACACACTCAAAAAGACTTCTGATGTTGCCATAGGTAATGCCAATTTCTCCCTGCATGCCTTGCTCCGTCTTCCTTCGCAATTGAGTCCCACAGACAGCAGGCGGTGGTTTGAACAGCACCACGAACGAATGGCGGCTGCGCGTCGATCCAGTTGGACAGGCAGGTCTCAGGTCACCTCCCCCTGGGTAAAAATCTCACGTGTAGGGAACTTTTTAAAGGATCCATGCGACATATTTCAGGAGTTGAGTTCCCGAGAGGGTCTCCCGTCCCCCAATGTTTTTTTTTTTTTTGTGCATAAAATACGTTTCTTGTTGAAAGGCTGGTTCAGAGTAGCCGACACTATATTCCATTTCCCCAGAGCAGACAAAGTTCATCTACTCCTACGTTCATACTGGGGGGAAATCTGGCCAGGTAGTAACCACCCCCCCACCATCCGCCAGGTGACGTGGGGATTGTAGTCTGACACGGTGTAGGACTTTTTTTAATTTTTATTTACTTTGAAAGCTGATTTTAACGATGTGAGAAAAAAAAACATCTGCACCAAAAGCGTCCGGAAAAAACATAAATCAGACCTTCAACTGGAATCAACGAGAGGCAGTGCTTCAGTTAAATGTCAGGAGACCCGGTCATGTTTAGAGCTACAGCCCAGAGCGAAGCGAATCCTGGGTCATTCTACGGCTTGCGGAGTGAACGGAGCAGATAAGAGCCCTGTAGGACCCTCTAACCACAAAGACAACATTCATGATCAGATCTCTATTGTTCTCGCTAGTTTGTCTTAACAGTTGTTTATTTTTTTTTAAAACCGTGCAGCAGAAGACCATTACACACCTTGGAAGAAGCGGAGCTGGATGATTTGGACGGAGAGGTCGGAGAGGAGGACTTCCTGGTTGACGACCTTCCAGATCCTAGCTTGCTTCCCGACTTGGACACTCCCGCTTCGGTTTTCCGAGAGGCAGCTCCCTTCGAGGAGGAAGAGGCGACGGCGGCTCCTCCTTTCTTCTTGGCCAGCTCCGCCAGGAGCGCCGGGGCCAGGGACTGCATCATAACTTCTAGACTGGTGTTCTCAGTCAGGGAGAGGCCAGCTGGAAGGAGAAGGGTAGACATGGGCATGGGTTACAGAGAGAGAGGCCAGCTGGAAGGAGAGGGGGAGACATGGGCTCAGAGAGAGAGGCCAGCTGGAAGGAGAGGGGGAGACATGGGCTCAGAGAGAGAGGCCAGCTGGAAGGAGAGGGGGAGACATGGGCTCAGAGAGAGAGGCCAGCTGGAAGGAGAGGGGGAGACATGGGCTCAGAGAGAGAGGCCAGCTGGAAGGAGAGGGGGAGACATGGGCTCAGAGAGAGAGGCCAGCTGTAAGGAGAGGGGGAGACATGGGCTCAGAGAGAGAGGCCAGCTGGAAGGAGAGGGGAGACATGGGCTCAGAGAGAGAGGCCAGCTGGAAGGAGAGGGGGAGACATGGGCTCAGAGAGAGGCCAGCTGGAAGGAGAGGGGGAGACATGGGTTACAGAGAGAGAGGCCAGCTGGAAGGAGAGGGGGAGACATGGGCATGGGTTATAGAGAGAGGCCAGCTGGCCACCATCCTTGTACTACCTTTACCTCAATTACACCTTGCTGAGTCTGCACTGAACGTCTCACTGAACGTCTCACTGAACGTCTCACTGAACGTCTCACTGAACGTCTCACTGTGTCGTCATACAGGACTTCACTGCTGTCGTTTGCCTTTCACTGGCATTTTTACAACTGTTAACTTCTCTAGGAGCAGCAGCAGAGGTGACCGTTTTGGAGAGCCTGGCGTGCCCAACGTAAAATGCCTCCCATTTAGGCCCAGAAAATAGGATACGCATATATTTAGTACCATTGGATAGGAAAATCGACTCCTTAAAGATTCTGTAATTTTTGGTACGGAAGAGACTGATTAGTTGCCGTACTTCCGAGAACACAAACACCGGCATCTTTCGTAGCGAGCTAGAGAGGGATGGAGAGAGGAGAGGGGCACAGTATAGGCAGGTCAGCCACCAGACAGACAGAACCGTGCACTAGGTCTATCTATCAGTATAGGCAGGTCAGCCACCAGACAGACAGGACCGTGCACTAGGTCTATCTATCAGTATAGGCAGGTCAGCCACCAGACAGACAGAACTGTGCACTAGGTCTATCTATCAGTATAGGCAGGTCAGCCACTAGACAGACCGAACCGTGCACTAGGTCTATCTATCAGTATAGGCAGGTCAGCCACCAGACAGACAGAACCGTGTACTAGGTCTATCTATCTATCAGTATAGGCAGGTCAGCCACCAGACAGACAGACCCTTAATGTTAAGAATCTCAATTTCGTTTAAACGTTCCCACCTGATTGGCTAGCCCCATAGTAAACGTTCCCACCTGATTGGCTAGCCCCAGAGTAAATGTTCCCACCTGATTGGCTAGCCCCAGAGTAAATGTTCCCACCTGATTGGCTAGCCCCAGAGTAGGGCCAGTAGCTAAGGGTGGTACTGACCCACTTCATAATCTGCAACTGAAAAGCTCTCTTAGCCCTGTGGGTTTATAGCGTATCGCTCTCCCTCTCTCACACCCGTGTGTGTCTCGCTCGCTGTCTTACCAGTGTGTGTGTGTGTGTGTCTCACCAGATGACTCCAGTAGTTTCTTGGCCAGTCTCTCAGCACTGTTCGACAGCCTGCTCCTTCGTGTCGTCTCCCGACGCTCCCTCGCTCTCTCCCGCTCATAGCTCCTAGAGCGCGACCTGGATGAATGAATTTTACACATTTAAAATAGGAATATTCATTCACAGTAACACATTTAAAATAGGAATATTCATTCACAGTAACACATTTAAAATAGGAACATTCATTCACAGTAACACATTTAAAATAGGGAATATTCATTCACAGTAACACATTTCAAATCCGAGGAGAACGAGGAGGATGAAAAGCACAAGTCTGTTATCTTACCTCCGGGATGAAGAGGCTGTCTGAGGCCGACGTTCCTGATCCCGGTGGGAAGCAGACGAGGCCGGAGGGTCACGTTCTCTCTCCCTGCCCCGAAGTAAACCCGGAGACCGGGAGCGGGAACGCCGTGTGGTGGTGTTGTGTCGACGTTCGCGGGAGCGGGATCGTTCCCTGGATCGAGGTCGGCGAGTAGAGGAGGAAGGGGTGTGGTAGGAAGAGCGGCGAGGAGAAGGAGAGCGAGACCAGGACGGAGAACGGGAGGAGGAGCGTGTTGTCCGACGGCGTTTGGAGGACAACTGGCTGCTTTCATTTCTACTGGGAGCAGGGCTGGAACGGGGGGAGAGAGAGAGAGAAAAGAGAGAGGAGGGGAGAGAGAGGGAGGGAGAGGAAAGAGAGGGAGAGGAAAGAGAGAGGAAAGAGAGAGGAAAGGGGGAGAGAGAGAGAGAGAGAGAGAGAGGAGGGGAGAGAGAGGGAGGGAGAGGAAAGAGAGAGAGAGGGAGAGAGGGAGAGGAAAGAGAGAGAGAGGGAGAGGAAAGAGAGAGGAAAGGGGGGAGAGAGAGAGAGAGAGAGAGAGAGAGAGAGAGAGAGAGAGAGAGAGGGGAGAGAGAGAGAGAGAGAGAGAGAGAGAGAGGAGGGGGAGAGAGAGGGAGGGAGAGGAAAGAGAGGAAAGGGGGGAGAGGGAGAGGAGGGGGGAGAGAGAGGGAGGGAGAGGAAAGGGGGGAGAGAAGAAGGACGAGAGAACGAAGTGAAGGTGGTCAGCCTGATGAAGTTATTCTGGTTGGTAATGTAAAGAATGAAAAATAAAATGTTTGCATAATTCCACCAGATGTTAAGACTTAACTCGCTAACCATTCAGTCAGCGGTGACCTGCATGGAAGGGACAACATTTGATGATGTTCTATTTAAGAACACAGTACAGGTCGGGGACTCACCTTGATATAGTGACAGTTTCCACCTTCCAGTCGGGATACCTGGAAGGAGGAAAAGGGTACAGGTGATTAAGCACAAGCTACAATGCGATGTCATCGTTGGACGTAAGATCTCAATTCGTATTTCCGCGATTTTCCTCGCGACCAATCCCCTCTCATTATTCTCAACTGTACTGGAGAAGACATCAAGTCCCTCCACTCAAGACTTGTTCCCCTCCGGTGGGTTTGTTTTTTTTGAGGAGGAGGAGGAGATGAGGGGAGAGGATTACAAGCGATTGAGGGAGAGAAAAACGAAAAAAAGACTAACTGAGAAAAGAGCGAATAAGGGAGAAGTGGTATGTAAGAAGAGAGAGCGAAGAAGACTCACGACTTCCTGAGCAGACGGCAGTTCTCGATGTGGAGGCCGGTGTTTTGATGCTCGATCCAGTTCTGTTGATCAAAACAGCACAAACAGAGACAGTCAGTCTGGGTCGTCATCATCCAAACCTCTCTACATCATCATCATCACCATCACCAATTTCCCTTCCAAATCAAGCACTTTCAAAACTCCATTTTGTTTTGCACCAGAGTCCAATTTCTTTCTGCTTTTCATAGCAGGAGTTGATTTGTACAAAGTTGGGGAGGGAAGAAACAGCATAGTAAATATAGGCTCTCTTTTCTACCAAGAAAAAGATTGTAGTCGTGGCCAAAGTCTGATGCTGGAAAAATAGCAGCATCTGGAAATCTTCTCGGGTTGTCTTCTCTGGAAGGGATCTCTCGTCAGTCTGTCGGCAGCCATCGTCTTCCCAAAAAACAACTTACTTCTCAAAGTAACTAAATCAATTGTATAAGAACGCAGTTGGTAGTGTGTGTGGTGTCATTGCTACAATACAATGTCGTCACACACACACACAGAGGTACAATACAATGATATGGGGGTTTGAGTAAAAAGGTTTTTTTTAAATGTAATAAAGAACAAACGAAAAAACGTCTCCTAGAGTAGAGACAGCTAAATAGTCCATTAAATTGACCAAATGGTCAAATGTCTAGAGATTGAGCCTAAACTTCCTTGCTGTTCTTTCTTGCAGCTTCTCATCTTGTTCGTCGGTCGCGTCGTTTTCAAGCACCGTCTTCCTCAGCCAAATCACGGTCCTCGAAAGTCACAAATAAAACTGCATTTATAACTGAATGTCTTAAAGATGGCCTTTAAAAAAAATAAAATAAAATGACAATATTTCAAGGAGGTTTTAAAAAGAAATAACATATATATAAAAAAAAAAAAATAGAAATCACACACAATTTTCAATAACGACAATAGAATAATGTTGAATTCAGTCCAGGATTCGATGTCATCACATTCCTCGAGGAATAATAAAAATAAAAAAATCTTAAAATAAATAAAGTATTTTCTCTGTTTTATTTTCATAATTTTTTCATCCATTTTAGAACATCTCAACTCACCGTGAAACACACGTTGATAAACGCACAGTGTTCTGAATTTAAAAAACAACGAAACATTCAACAAGCAAAAGTCTTGAGTTACAACAACGGAGAGAGCTGGTTCAAAGATACATACAACAACAACAAAAATAAATAGGCACACAATCAATATGGAGAGGTTCAGAACTGGGTTCAAATACTATCTGAGATTTCAAATACTTTATATGTACTTGATTGAACTCCTGAAACTGCAACACAGACAGGAGGGCTTAAACGTGGTTTATTATCCAGGACGGAAAACAGACATACCAGGTAGAAACAAAGTATGACAATCTCAAACCGTATTTGGAACCCAGGTCAAGACAGGTATGGCAAAAACTCACCTTTAGCTGGGCACATTCTACGTTACAGAGAGAACAGGTATGAGGAAAGATTCTGGGAGAAGCAGCGGAGTAATCACTCATCATGGTCGGGGTCGGTAACCTCTTCGGCATCATCATCATCATCATCGGGGGCGGTAGGTTCATCTGCTGGAGCAAGGTAGGCAGCGGACCCATCCGGGACGGCGGAACAGTCACCGGAACATGACCAGGAGGTGGGACTGATGGGTTCATGATGGGGAATAAGGGAGGCCACATGGGGGGTTTCGTGGGAGGAGGAACCCCGACCGGGACACCTCCAACCCGCAGCACTGGCATTCCGACCCCAGCTCCAGCACCACCTCCACCACCGAGAACCACCAGGCCGGACCGGGGCTGAGCGTGGCCCCGAGCGTTGCCTTGATTCTGGGACGCCAGGAGTCGGCCGAGTCCTTGGTCTCCGCTGCGGACAGGGATGTTCATGGGCTTGGATGTTGCTTTAGATAATGAGCCGTGGGTTTTGAGGGTCTGCTGGGGTTGGCTGGAAGGCGGAGGAAGGCCGATGCGAGAGTCTGTGTCTTTCTTGGGGATGGGGTTCTGGACCGCTGAGCTGTGCTGCTGTTTGGTAAGCTGCTTGGAAAAGTCGGAGGCCATGGAACGGCCGGCGTGCCCGCTCAGCGAGTCTCTGACCATGTCATATTTTGGTGTCTCCTTCGGGAGCAGATTGCGCGCGCCGTAATTATCGCCATCATCATAACTGTCGTATTTAGTAGCACTAGAATGTTCGTGATCGATCACTTTGCTCTGTCCTCCACCACCGCGGTCGGACCCTGGGCCAGGTCCACCGCCTGCCTTTTGCCGATGGTCCACATCCATAGTTCTATTGGCCTTACGGATGCGGATGTCTCTGAGGATGAAGGGCAGGTTGTCTGGGGTCAGCTGATCATCTGGGTAGTGGCTGAGGAGCTCCAGGTCCTCGTTGGACAAGCCGAAGCTCGCCAGGATGCTGCTGGCGGACTCGGACGTGTACCGGGCTGGACGAGAGGCTGCGGACGAGGAGCTCATTGGAGCCTCGGAACCCCTTGAGGTGGACCCCAGCAATCCTCCTGCACCTCCAAACCCAGAGGTTTGGCTTTGGTACTGAGGAAGGGTGGAGGAGAAGAGCTTGGAGGAAGCAGACTGGGTCATGTAGCCAGACCAGGAGTCCGCGGAGCTTTGCTGGTCGCTGGAGGTGCGGCCAGGGGTGTAACCGCCCAGCCCTCCCCCAGACGAGAGCTCGTCCCTGGGTTCGTGACTTAGGCGAAGGTCGTCCAGTGGGACCTGCTGGTTCTGTTTCTGCTGCATCAACTGGCTGAGCAGCCTCACCTCCTCTCTGGCTCCGCGGATGTGGTGGTCTATGGAGGTCTCCATCTCTGGGGTCATCCCGGTCGATCTCTGCCCCAGGTCATAACCCATCTGCTGGGCCACCATCGAGGACATCATGCCTCCCTGGCTGGAGGAACCACCACCACTAGACCCAGGGCCCAGGCGGGAGGCACCCAGAGGGTCCCTTCCGGCCTGGGATTGTCCGTACTGCCCCATCTGGGCGGCAGTTCTCTGGGCTTGTGAAGAGTACTGACCCCCTAAGGGGTTATATAGGGGGACGGGACATGTGTTTGAAGGTAGCTTCCGCTTTGAGGAGGTTGATGAGGGGGGCGAGAGGAGGTGGATGGGGGTGAGGGTAGGGTAGTGGGAGGGTCGGCGGCAGAAGCGGCGGCTGCCGCGGTAACGACCTGGGCTTTGAGCTGGGCCAGCTGCAGGGAGGCGTGGCTTAAGAGGAGCAGCGGGGGGCGGGGTCCCAACTCCCAGCCCTCCAATCGGATTCAGCGGGCTGGAAACAGGAGCAGCGCGACGCTCCAGTAGCAACGCAAAGCTGAAAGAGTTGGAGAGGAGAAACACACAGGAGGGTTACAGGTCGGTCTTCTCCCCTGGCTCGCCCTGGGACTACGGCGCTATGGACAGTAGTAATCAAACTGGAAAGCAGACTAGATTTCTGCAATTGATCGGGTTTGGTCAGTTTCCAGTCTATTTCACACAAACACTTTTCAAATCTGTTCTGTGTGTCAAACTGTTCTAGAATAGCATCGGGCTTCTGTTGGTTAGGTCAGAGTTGAAGAAGTTCCTGCATCTTCACTGGAGGAAAGAAAAACAAAAAACAGCAAGCAAACAGGGAACAGACAGGAGGGGGAAGAGGTCGTCATCGTGAAAACAATACCACCTTATCTTACAAACTTCATGCACAGCTTGAGTGAAATTGAAATAATTAAATAATTTTAACAAGGTTTACAGTCATACTTTTAATATAATAGACCACTAAGGCAAATGATTTATTCGGTAGTGAAAATGGGGCTTACTAGTTTAGCTAAAGAGCTAAAAAAAAAAAAAGATCAGATTTTGTGGGGTTTACGTGTAAGCTATTGATTATCAAATGAAGACGGAATCAAATTTTTTGAAAGGTGATGTGGATGCATTAAATCGATTACCCGTTGTTTGTAGTTCTAACATGTCACGGAACTTCCCAAGGCCAATGATCTGAAAGTTCTAGAACCAAACAGAACACCAGAAACTTCCAATCCGTGTCTCTTAAGCCACACCAATACACTTTCTGACAATATTGACAAGATTATATTCCTTATCAAAAATTTTATTTTCAAAGTAGTTTATAAAAAAAAAAAAAAAAGCAGGGTGCAAAGCCTTGAGACATGAAAGCCGAACTTCAAAACCTGCTTCATACATTTTTTATTTGTTTTTATTTTTAAATAACAGTTTTGAAAGAGAGAGAAAACCCATCACCACCACGTGCAGAGAAAGATAATGCGTAAAATAGGTATGAGGAGAAACCGTAGCCGAGCTTGAATTTTAAGCAGTTTACTACTGTGGTTGGCTTAGCATATAAATCCTGTTCATGTATCTTTGTATCAGGATATTCTACACTGACAGGAAGGCTGACGAGTTTTCACGTGTGATTAAAAAAAAAACATCAAGAGATCAACTTATGATAACAGAGCTGACCACGGCAGCAGGCCCCCAAACTACTGCATTTGACAAAACAAAACAAAAAACAAGTCCAATACTGGCATAACAATGTAATTATTCTATATTGTTGCAGGGATCATGAGTGGAACAAGGCCTATAGACTTGATGGAACATCTAAATATTTCATCAGCAAATATGTTATTATCATCATCATTACTTATATTATTAAGAAATCAAACCAGCAACTTCTATAACAGCAACGTATTAAAATGGTGGTGGAAAATATATACCGTAAAACATCCAATGAAACGCAGTCTCTCAAATAAAGACTTTAAAATAGCTGGGTAACAGCACACATTTCAAACAAAACACCCGGGCTAAATTAATTGTTTTGCGAGGTTACCATGAATCAGAGGATGGGGACTGACATTTAATTGTCTACTAAATATAAAGATTTAAAAAAAAAAAACCTTGGGGCTAAAAGATGTGTATCATTTGATAACGCCATGTGGTTCTTGGGGGACAGTGGGTGGACTTAGTTTGTCCGACAGATGATGCAGTGTCCGGGTAAAGACTAGCCTAACTAGCCGGAAACCTCACGTTGAATTTAATTTCATTCTCTACGTTGGGCACAAACGAGCATTTGGATCAGGAAAGTTTCCTCACGCAACTTCTACACGCCAGAATGGTGAAACTTGCTTAACCGGTTGTACATGAGGTCAATCCCTTTTTTTGGGGGGCAGGTAGGAATGTCAACTTTTCAAGGCACTGATAGATTTAGATCACCCGAAGAACACGGCAGAAAACCACGTAAACACATGCACGAGACGCATGCATTCTAGCCGAGCTGGTGCATAGAAATATGAACCCACTACCAGCACTTTGAAAAGGTTGATGCAATTATGGATTTCCTGTGGGTACATGGTAAAGTAAGTTAAAACATTTTATTCAGAATTATGGCTTGTAGAGGTAAGAGTGCGAGGTAACTTTCCCGATACGAAACGCTAATTTATGCATTGGATTCAACGGCGGGTTTCCAGGATAGCCTGCGCAGTGTCCTCATTTGACCTAAACGGCATCTGCTCGTTCATTGGCCACGTGACGCAAGCCACAGAGCCAGATGGCTGACTAGCTAGCGTTACAACTCACAAATTCCAGCGGATATCAATCCAAATTCATAAATATCAGAAAACTCTGCCAATATGTAAACTATTAGCTAGTTAACATAAAATGTAGTAGCTAGTGTTAGCAGTGCCACACTTTTTACAGGCTGCAAAATATTAGCTAGCTAGCATTACTAGCCAAACAATCATGTGCACACTACAGCCAGCCCCCGATCCAAAGGGAAGTTTAGTAATGCATGTTAAAATCATACCGATTTCACAGAAAACCAGAATATTGTTTTTTTGGCTAGGCTGTGATAAGGTTGATCACTGGGATCCCGAGTGGCGCAGCGGTCTAAGGCACTGCATCTCAGTGCTTGAGGCGTCACTACAGACCCTGGTTCGATCCTGGGCTGTATCAAAAACTTGCTGTGAAAACCTTGCCATAAAAGTCCGATCAAAGCTGAATTAATGTCTTGGAAGATCACATAATAAATAAATTAGTATTCAACATAACAGAACCAAATGTAATAGCATAACCAAGTTTTATTTATTTATACAACTAAACCAAGATGTTCTTTCAAATGGGAACAAATTAGTTATTGTGGGCAGAGCCAAGCACAACAGAGAGATCCTATTGGCGTATTCTAGCAAACATTTGCATATTTCCGTCAAGGGAACGCCTACCCCCGAAGTGCAATAAACTCAATTCAACCTTTCCACTCAAAACAATAACACATTTAGAGCTTTTACAAAAAGGTAAAAGTCTACAAAAACTTAAGTCTGTTCGTAACAGATTTTAGTTTTGGGAATAGAAAACTGTGTTGAAATCAAATATTTCATCGATGAGAAAAACATTTTTTGCAGAAATGTCGGTCAAAATCCATCTCGTTCCATCTTCTCCCTGGGCTTCCGCTCACTACCATATATGGACGCGGATGCTTCACATTTATACAACTTCACATCCGGTGAAATATCTGTCTCATTCTTGGTGAAACAGGTAGCCTTGTGGTTAGAGTGTAGAGGCGGCAGGGTAGCCTAGTGGTTAGAGTGTAGAGGCGGCAGGGTAGCCTAGCGGTTAGAGCGTAACCGAAAGGTTGCAAGTTCAATTCCCCGAGCTGACAAGGTAAAAATCTGTCGTTCTGCCCCTGAACAAGGCAGTTAAACCCACTGTTCTCCGGTAGGCCGTCATTTATAAATAAGAATTTGTTCTTAACCGACTTGCCTAATTAAATAAAGGTAAATCAATAAATGCACCTCTCTCCGAGTGCACCAGCAGGAGCTGTATGTTTGGGGGGGAGGGGTGCTGCACAAACAAACGAAATCTGGATCTAGGCTACACTGTCCTATGAATGTCCCCGCAAAAAAGGATCCTCATGTTGTCCCGCATTTGGTCCCTTTTAAACATGGTCACCCCAGATGTGATAGATGTATAAATGTGATGTATAGATGTGATAATGTATAAATGTGATGTATAGATGTGATAATGTATAAATGTGATGTGATAGATCGTCTTCAACTTTCGGAAAAAACAGCAGCCCACCATTTTGTATTTCCTGGATCGTGTTTTGCATTAGCGCCGCATGCGACAGAGGACACAAACCCGTGTTTTCTACTTCCAGACAACGCTATTGCCCGTTCTAAATCACACATATCAACGTACGAACAACAACTCGTCTCTTCTGTCCTGTGGGAATAGGTTTTTGTTACATACCTTGTGTTATTTTTCGGTTATTTTCATACGGAGATATATTTCTCGCACTTCTCTCTCTCTGTCTGTCTGGCGGACGCGTTGAAAGGCGGGTTGCGCATGCGCAGTGGACTATCGCATTCGCACAACGCTCACAGAACGACGTCATAGACCTGGACCCAATGAGAACAGTTGATTGGAGGAACAAAAAAATAATACAATTTAGTCAGACAACATATGAATTTCTCTCCTAAAATTAAGAAAAAAAAACAAAAATATATTTAATAATTGGCTACAAAGAGATCCTTTCTATACTCTGGAGAGTACTTCTGTCCAAAGCAGAGGGACTGTCTCGTTTTGTGTAGCCCCTCCATTGTCTTTATTTGTAAATCCTTCTACTTGTAAAGAGATCAATAAGACCTTTCTTGACTTCATCTGGAAAAAACAAGTCTCACAAACTAAAAAAAATCTGTCCTTTCTAATAAACGAGATGAAGGCGGTCTGGAAGTGCTGGATTTTGTTGATATAAATAACACCTTCAAGATCAACTGGTTAAAAAGATGTTTGATCAATACTGATTCAATATGGTATTTCATTCCAAATAATGTGTTTAATAGGTTGGGAGGTCTTCCATTTTTACTGAAATGTAATTATATTTCTGAAAGGTTACCCGCTAAATTGGCTAGGTTTCACCAACAAGCTTTAATGGCCTGGAAAATATGTTTCCTGCACAATTGTTCTCCACATAAAGCTCTTTTGTGGAATAATTCCGACATAACTGTAAGGAATAAGTAATTGTTCTACCCCAACTGGCATGAGAGGAATATTGACTTTGTCCTTGATGTTTTCGACAACAGGGGGTAATATGCTTACATATGAACAATGTATAACATTGAAAGAGTTCCCAATACCTTTCAGAGAGTTTAATTCTGTGGTCAAAGCCGTTCCCAGTGGGCTAACTACACTAATAAAAACTCATCTTAGCTTTGGTAATGATCACAAAGCTTATCCAGAACTCAGATTGGAAGGCGTGGGCTTACTTGAGAAATCTTGTTGTAATAAATATATGAGACAATATCTTCATTCACAAAACAAACTTACACCGAGAGGAAAATCTTTCTGGAACATGCTTATTCCTGACATTGTCTGGAAAAATGCATGGTTAAGGCCTTACAAATATTGTATACCAAACAAAATTAAGGAAGTGGACTTTAAGGTTTTACATAAGATATATCCATGTAATTCTATGTTATCCAAATTTGTGGCTATTGATGATATCTGTGTTTTCTGTGAAAAAGAAGGTGAAAATCTGTCTCATTAGTTTTTTTGAATGTAAATTTGTGTCAGAATTTTGGGAAAACCTTGCAAAATACTTATTTACCATTATGAACACTACTCCTGTTTTTGACATGAAAGATGTAATATGTTACTACTGTAATGATAACAAGACCATTGAAATGATTGTGATTTTTTTTATTTTATTCTTGTTGCCAAATACTTTATACATAAACAAAAATTCCAAAATTCTACACCAAAATTACACATATTTTTTGATTGAATTTAACTAATCTTATTAAAACGTTAACCCTAGTGAATAACAACAAGAATAACATATTCCTGAATCATTATAATAAGATTGAATTGAATATCATGTGTACAATTCCACAATTTCTTTTTAAAATTATTATTATTATTATTATTACTGCATTGATAATCTTTGTATGTTTTAGTATTTTCACGTTAAAACCTGCATTCTGTTTTGTATGATGTAACAATGTCAATTGTTGATTTGTATTTTGAATTAATAAAAAGAAAATGATGTTGATTGGAGGAACTTGTGTTAGCTATTTTTCACCAGATGGGGGCACCCTAGTCCTACATCCACATCAAATTCACAGAAAAACATTTAACATGATTTATTTTAAACTTTTATTGAACCAGGCAAGTCAGTTAAGAAACAAATTATTATTTACAATGACGGCCTAGGAACAGTTGGGTTAACTGCGTGGTCGGAACTAGAAGCACAAGCATTTCGCTACACTCGCATTAACATCTGCTAAACATGTGTATGTGACAAATCAAATTTGATTTGATTTTAACTGCCTTGTTCAGGGGCAGAACGACCGATTTTTACCTTGTCAGCTAAGGGATCCAATCTAGCAACCTTTACGGTTACTGGCCCAACGCTCTAACCACTCGGCTACCTGCGTTAGCACTTTAAACTAATGTCATCTAGACCTTAGCTCGGAGGGCTAACACAGTTTTAATGCAAGCAGAAGGGACCCAGGTTCAAATCAGCACCGTTCTGATGACTTATTCCCATGAAGGATGGAAGAAAGAGTAGAGACGGGACGGGAGGAGGAGGAGGAGGATGGAGAGATGACTGATGTATGTATGAAACGGAGAGGAGGAGGACGGAGAGATGACTGAGGTATGTATGAAATGGAGAGGAGGAGGATGGAGAGATGACTGAGGTATGTATGAAACGGAGAGGAGGAGGATGGAGAGATGACTGAGGTATGTATGAAACGGAGAGGAGGAGGACGGAGAGATGACTGAGGTATGTATGAAACGGAGAGGAGGAGGACGGAGAGATGACTGAGGTATGTATGAAAGCGGAGAGGAGGAGGACGGAGAGATGACTGAGGTATGTATGAAACGGAGAGGAGGAGGACGAAGAGATGACTGAGATATGTATGAAACGGAGAGGAGGAGGACGGAGAGATGACTGAGGTATGTATGAAACGGAGAGGAGGAGGACGGAGAGATGACTGAGGTATGTATGAAACGGAGAGGAGGAGGACGGAGAGATGACTGAGGTATGTATGAAACGGAGAGGAGGAGGACGGAGAGATGACTGAGGTATGTATGAAACGGAGAGGAGGAGGACGGAGAGATGACTGAGGTATGTATGAAACGGAGAGGAGGAGGATGGAGAGATGACTGAGGTATGTATGAAACGGAGAGGAGGA
>CM059811.1:4852586-4867586 GCA_030435695.1 Brachymystax lenok tsinlingensis | reverse complement strand
ACATACTGTAAAACTATACTGGACAAGCTGTTCTGCTACATACTGTAAAACTATACTGGACAAGCTGTTCTGGTGCGTACTGTAAAACTATACTGGACAAGCTGTTCTGGTACATACTGTAAAACTATACTGGACAAGCTGTTCTGGTGCATACTGTAAAACTATACTGGACAAGCTGTTCTGGTACATACTGTAAAACTATACTGGACAAGCTGTTCTGGTGCATACTGTAAAACTATACTGGACAAGCTGTTCTGGTGCATACTGTAAAACTATACTGGACAAGCTGTTCTGGTACATACTGTAAAACTATACCGGACAAGCTGTTCTGATACATACTGTAAAACTATACTGGACAAGCTGTTCTGCTACATACTGTAAAACTATACTGGACAAGCTGTTCTGGTGCGTACTGTAAAACTATACTGGACAAGCTGTTCTGGTACATACTGTAAAACTATACTGGACAAGCTGTTCTGGTGCATACTGTAAAACTATACTGGACAAGCTGTTCTGGTACATACTGTAAAACTATACTGGACAAGCTGTTCTGGTGCATACTGTAAAACTATACTGGATAAGCTGTTCTGGTGCATACTGTAAAACTATACTGGACAAGCTGTTCTGGTGCATACTGTAAAACTATACTGGACAAGCTGTTCTGGTGGATACTGTAAAACTATACCGGACAAGCTGTTCTGGTGCATACTGTAAAACTATACTGGACAAGCTGTTCTGGTGCATACTGTAAAACTATACTGGACAAGCTGTTCTGGTACTAAGAAGGTGATAAGAAGGTGATAGAGCAACTTGAGAGTTGAGCTAATTTGATGTGGTGTAGGTTTCTCTGTCCCCTCTACTGTGTGTTCACTGTGACGTGGTGTAGGTTTCTCTGTCCCCTCTACTGTGTGTTCACTGTGACGTGGTTTAGGTTTCTCTGTCCCCTCTACTGTGTGTTCACTGTGACGTGGTTTAGGTTTCTCTGTCCCCTCTACTGTGTGTTCACTGTGACGTGGTGTAGGTTTCTCTGTCCCCTCTACTGTGTGTTCACTGTGACGTGGTGTAGGTTTCTCTGTCCCCTCTACTGTGTGTTCACTGTGATGTGGTGTAGGTTTCTCTGTCCTCTCTACTGTGTGTTCACTGTGACGTGGTGTAGGTTTCTCTGTCCCCTCTACTGTGTGTTCACTGTGACGTGGTGTAGGTTTCTCTGTCCCCTCTACTGTGTGTTCACTGTGACGTGGTGTAGGTTTCTCTGTCCTCTCTACTGTGTGTTCACTGTGACGTGGTGTAGGTTTCTCTGTCCCCTCTACTGTGTGTTCACTGTGACGTGGTGTAGGTTTCTCTGTCCCCTCTACTGTGTGTTCACTGTGACGTGGTGTAGGTTTCTCTGTCCCCTCTACTGTGTGTTCACTGTGACGTGGTGTAGGTTTCTCTGTCCCCTCTACTGTGTGTTCACTGTGACGTGGTGTAGGTTTCTCTGTCCCCTCTACTGTGTGTTCACTGTGACGTGGTGTAGGTTTCTCTGTCCTCTCTACTGTGTGTTCACTGTGACGTGGTGTAGGTTTCTCTGTCCCCTCTACTGTGTGTTCACTGTGATTTGGTTTAGGTTTCTCTGTCCTCTCTACTGTGTGTTCACTGTGACGTGGTGTAGGTTTCTCTGTCCCCTCTACTGTGTGTTCACTGTGACGTGGTGTAGGTTTCTCTGTCCCCTCTACTGTGTGTTCACTGTGACGTGGTGTAGGTTTCTCTGTCCCCTCTACTGTGTGTTCACTGTGACGTGGTGTAGGTTTCTCTGTCCCCTCTACTGTGTGTTCACTGTGACGTGGTGTAGGTTTCTCTGTCCCCTCTACTGTGTGTTCACTGTGACGTGGTGTAGGTTTCTCTGTCCTCTCTACTGTGTGTTCACTGTGACGTGGTGTAGGTTTCTCTGTCCCCTCTACTGTGTGTTCACTGTGATTTGGTTTAGGTTTCTCTGTCCTCTCTACTGTGTGTTCACTGTGACGTGGTGTAGGTTTCTCTGTCCCCTCTACTGTGTGTTCACTGTGACGTGGTGTAGGTTTCTCTGTCCCCTCTACTGTGTGTTCACTGTGACGTGGTGTAGGTTTCTCTGTCCCCTCTACTGTGTGTTCACTGTGACGTGGTGTAGGTTTCTCTGTCCCCTCTACTGTGTGTTCACTGTGACGTGGTGTAGGTTTCTCTGTCCCCTCTACTGTGTGTTCACTGTGACTGTAACAGACGAGACTCCCGCGGTTCCTCCTGCTCACCACCAGAGGGAACCCTCTCCTGAATATTAAGCCCTGATCCTCAACTCCCACATACCTGGCTCCAATCACCGTTGCACCTGTCTCCCATTAATAGACTATTTAGGCTCTCTCTCCCTTTCTCTCTTTGCGAAGTCTTGTTATCCCTGGTGATCATTTCTGAGCGTTTTTCTCCCGTGTCTGTCATATCGTGGTTATACTCTGGACTGTTTTCCCTGTTTGATTCTTGCTGCCTGCCCTGGACTATATTCTTTACTGGACTGAATTTTGTAAGCTTGCTGCCTGCCCTGACCTAATGCCTGTACCCGGATTACGATTTGCCTTATCCCTGCTGTTGTGTTTGCTGGCGATTGACCCTGTTCGCATGCGACCAAGATTGTAATAAAACTGCAAATGGATCCTCACTCTCATGGTGCTTCATTACAGAAGACTTCGCCACTTCGATCCAGCAGCTCTGGTCCAAATGTCCACGGAGATCTCCACTCAAGCAAACCAGCTCGCCGTTCATCAACAGCAGCTAACCCATCTAACTACGGTAACGGAGGAACTTCGTCCGACGCTACAGAGGTTGCAGATGTCGCTCCCGAACTCAGCCCCTCCTCAGCCGAACGCAAGTATGGGCACCTCTCCACCACCGGCACCCACAGTTAACCCACGTCTGGCTCTCCCTGAGAAGTTTGACGGTAACCCCACTAAGAGTAAGGGATTTCTACTGCAATGTTCATTATTTATTGATCAACAACCAGCGATGTATGTCACTGACGCCAGCAAGATTTCCCTGGTATGTTCTCTCCTCACTGGCAGAGCGTTAGAGTGGGTAACGGCGGTTTGGAGAGAGGATGGCACGGCTTTTCCATCGTTCGGTGCCTTTCTTCAACGCTTCCGGGAAGTATTTGAACACCCGGAGGGAGGCATGAGAGCTGGTGACCGACTACTCGCGTTGAACCAGGGCAGGAATACTGCAGCAGAATATGCCTTGACATTTCGCACTCTGGCAGCTCAAACCGACTGGGTTGAGAGCACGCTTAAACTGCTCTTTCGCAAGGGACTCAGTTTGGAATTACAGTCTGAACTGGCCTGCGAGATGAAGGGAGATCGCTGAATCAGTTCATCGAACTCACCATACAGATTGACAATCTGATTCGATCTGGCGCCCACTCAGAACGGGACCCACCAGCACACAATGTCCCGTGACTCTTCCTCCAACCGAACCCATGCAGCTCGGATATACTCACCTGACGCCGGAGGAACGTGAGCGCCGCGCATCGTCAACATCTCTGCCTCTATTGTGGTCAACCGGGCCATCTAAGGGCGTTTTGCCCCACAAGACCACCTCCTCGTAATCCCTCTTCGGTGAGTCCTTGTGTTCAAGCACACCACTCCAGTACTTGCATCAAAGTGCCGATAGTATTATCTCTAGAGGACAATCATATAACCACATCAGCACTATTAGACTCCGGAGCAGCCGGCAACTTTATGTCTCATGAGTTTGCCCAACAACAACAATTTCCATTAATCACCTGTGACTCTCAATTGGCAGTGGAGGCGCTAGATGGGCGACCTCTCGGCGATGGGAGGGTCCTGCACACTACCGTGGACCTTCGACTACAGACCGGTACCCGCCACACGGAGGTAATTCGCTTCTACGTCATCACATCACCCCATAACCCGGTAATCCTTGGGCTTCCTGGCTACGGCAACATAACCCGCTCATCTCATGGAGGAGGGTCGTATCATCAAATGGGACCCGTCATGCCACTCCAACTGCTTGACTGGCAGCCCTTCACTCTCCATTCAGGCCGTTACGGTAAAGGGCGAGCCAGCTCTTTCCCCACTCTACCCATTGAATACTCTGACCTCATCGAAGCTTTCCAGCAAGACCAAGGCGATGGAACTACCCCTCACCGATCAAGCGACTGTGCCATCGAGCTACTACCAGGTACAAAGCCACCCAAGGGCCGAATCTTTCCCCTATCTCAACCCGAATCAGAAGCCATGAAAAACTACATTGAGGAAGAACTATCGAAGGGGTTCATTAGAGCATCGACATCACCTGCAGCCGCGGGCTTCTTCTTTGTTAAAAGAAAGACGGTGGTTTACGCCCTGTATTGACTACCGGGTCTCAACGACATCACTGTCAAGTTTCGATATCCTTTACCGCTGGTTCCAGCTGCCCTAGAACAACTCCGCCAAGCCAAGTACTTCTCCAAACTGGACCTCCATAGCGCCTACAACCTCATTAGCATCCGGGACGGTGATGAATGGATGACAGCCTTTTCTACCAGCACTGGGCACTATGAGTATCTGGTTATGCCTTCGGGCTGTCTAATAGTCCCTCCGTGTTTCAATCATTTATCAATGACGTCTTCGGGACATGCTGAATCGCTGGGTAATTGTATACATTGATGACATTCTCATCTATTCCAACACCTATGAAGAACATGTGCAACATGTGAGAACAGTATTACAACGACTCATAGATCACCAGCTATACGCCAAAGCAGAGAAGTGCGAATTTCACCAGACTTCCACATCTTTTTTGGGCTACATCATCAGCCAGGAGGGAGTCGCCATGGGCGAGAAGAAGGTCAAGGCCGTTCTAGACTGGCCCCTGCCAGTAACCTTAAAGGAGTTACAACGCTTCTTGGGATTTGCTAACTTCTACCGACGCTTCATCAGGAATTTCAGCTCGGTAGCCGCTCCCTTAACCTCTATGACTAAAAGAAACTCATCACACCTCACCTGGTCAACTACAGCACAGGAGGCTTTCGCAGAACTCAAGGCACGTTTCACATCGGCCCCCATCCTCCACCACCCTAATCCTGAACTCCCATTTACAGTTGAGGTGGGCGCATCTAATACGGGCATTGGAGCTATTCTTTCACAGCGGCACGGATCCCCACTCAAGCTCTATCCGTGCGCCTATTATTCCCGCAAACTTAGTCCAGCCGAGCAGAACTACGACGTCGGAAACCGGGAACTGTTGGCCATGAAAGCAGCTATGGAGGAGTGGCGTCATTGGCTGGAGGGAGCTAAACATCCCTTCGTGATTCTAACGGACCACAAGAACCTGGAATACTTGAGGTCTGCCAAGAGACTGAACCCCAGACAAGCGAGGTGGGCACTCTTCTTCACACGATTTGACTTCACTGTTACCTATCGTCCCGGTTCTAAGAACACCAAGGCAGACGCATTATCACGCCAACACGACGGTGCAGCGCCCACTGAACCCAAGGAAACCCTGCTTCCTGAGTCGTTGTCGTGGCCCGATTCAGTGGGACATCATGACAGAGCTCACCCAAGCCAACTCACAGAGGACTCCTCCGCCCGAATGCCCCCCTAACAAAACGTTTGTACCTCAGGACCTCTGTCAGAAGGTGCTAAAGCAAGTTCACTCCGTACTCAGCTCCGGTCATCCGGGAATCGCGGCCACGGTGCACCTGCTTCAGAACAGCTTCTGGTGGCCAACCTTGCGGGCAGACACAATAAAGTTCATTAACGACTGCACTACCTGTAACACAAATAAACATCTCAGACAACTACCATCGGGCCTACTGCAACCACTACCAGTTCCCCACCGACCATGGTCCCATCTCGCCATAGACTTCATTACCGATCTCCCCAAGTCCAATGGGAATACCACAATACTCACTGTCATAGATCGCTTCTCCAAGGCTTGCCGGTTGATTCCACTTCCCAAACTGCCTACAGCATTGGAAACTGCCGAACTCATGTGCAACCTGGTGTTCCGCTTCTATGGCCTGCCAGAGGACATCGTGTCGGACCGAGGGCCCCAATTCACATCCAGAGTATGGTCAGCATTCTTCCAACAACTCAACATCAACATCAGCCTTACTTCAGGGTATCACCCGCAATCTAACGGTCAAACAGAACGCCTCAATCAAGAGATCACCCGGTTTCTCAGATCCTACTGTCATCAGAACCAAGCAGACTGGAGTCGATTCCTCATGTGGGCGGAGTATGCACAGAACTCACTCCAGAAACCCTCCACCGGTTTAACCCCATTCCAGTGTGTAATGGGCTTCCAACCTCCCTGTTTCCATGGTCAGGGGAACCCACCGAGGTACCCTCTGTCAATGACTGGCTCCAGAGAAGCGAGGACATCTGGAGTCAGGCCCATACCCACTTACTACATGCAGTCAGGAGACAGAGGTTGCAGGCCAATCGCCACCGCCGCCCCAACCCGAATATACTCCAGGTCAATGGGTCTGGCTATCCACTCGAGACCTACGCCTCAAACTCCCCTGCAAGAAACTCAGTCCCAGGTATGTGGGTCCCTTCCAAATAATCAAACAAATCACACCAGTTTCCTTCCGTTTGGCATTACCCGCTAATTACCGTATCTCTCCTACTTTCCATGTATCTCTTCTCAAACCCGCTGGTGGTCGAGGCGGAGGAGGAGGAGCAGACCAGGAGCAGGGCCCCCACCCATCTTGGTGGGCGGCGAGGAGGTATATCGGCCGAGATCTACTCGATTCCAGACGCCGGGGCAGGCTCCTCCAATATCTGGTAGACTGGGAGAGTGCGGACCGGAGGAGCGATCCTGGGTTAATGCAGAAGACATACTCGACCCGCACTCATGACTGAGTTCCATAGGGCGCACCGGAGAAACCGGCCCCCGACCTCGAGGAAGACCCGGCGTCGTTCGCCTCTTCGCGTCAGGAGCCGCTCACAGGGGGGCTCTGTAACAGACGAGACTCCCGCGGTTCCTCCTGCTCACCACCAGAGGGAACCCTCTCCTGAATATTAAGCCCTGATCCTCAACTCCCACATACCTGGCTCCAATCACCGTTGCACCTGTCTCCCATTAATAGACTATTTAGGCTCTCTCTCCCTTTCTCTCTTTGCAGAAGTCTTGTTATCCCTGGTGATCATTTCTGAGCGTTTTTCTCCCGTGTCTGTCATATCGTGGTTATACTCTGGACTGTTTTCCCTGTTTGATTCTTGCTGCCTGCCCTGGACTATATTCTTTACTGGACTGAATTTTGTAAGCTTGCTGCCTGCCCTGACCTAATGCCTGTACCCGGATTACGATTTGCCTTATCCCTGCTGTTGTGTTTGCTGGCGATTGACCCTGTTCGTACGACCAAGATTGTAATAAAACTGCAAATGGATCCTCACTCTCATGGTGCTTCATTACAGTGACGTGGTGTAGGTTTCTCTGTCCCCTCTACTGTGTGTTCACTGTGACGTGGTGTAGGTTTCTCTGTCCCCTCTACTGTGTGTTCACTGTGACGTGGTGTAGGTTTCTCTGTCCCCTCTACTGTGTGTTCACTGTGACGTGGTGTAGGTTTCTCTGTCCCCTCTACTGTGTGTTCACTGTGACGTGGTGTAGGTTTCTCTGTCCCCTCTACTGTGTGTTCACTGTGACGTGGTGTAGGTTTCTCTGTCCCCTCTACTGTGTGTTCACTGTGACGTGGTGTAGGTTTCTCTGTCCCCTCTACTGTGTGTTCACTGTGACGTGGTTTAGGTTTCTCTGTCCCCTCTACTGTGTGTTCACTGTGACGTGGTGTAGGTTTCTCTGTCCCCTCTACTGTGTGTTCACTGTGGCGTGGTGTAGGTTTCTCTGTCCCCTCTACTGTGTGTTCACTGTGGCGTGGTTTAGGTTTCTCTGTCCCTCTACTGTGTGTTCACTGTGACGTGGTGTAGGTTTCTCTGTCCCCTCTACTGTGTGTTCACTGTGACGTGGTGTAGGTTTCTCTGTCCCCTCTACTGTGTGTTCACTGTGACGTGGTGTAGGTTTCTCTGTCCTCTCTACTGTGTGTTCACTGTGATGTGGTGTAGGTTTCTCTGTCCCCTCTACTGTGTGTTCACTGTGATTTGGTTTAGGTTTCTCTGTCCTCTCTACTGTGTGTTCACTGTGACGTGGTGTAGGTTTCTCTGTCCCCTCTACTGTGTGTTCACTGTGACGTGGTGTAGGTTTCTCTGTCCCCTCTACTGTGTGTTCACTGTGACGTGGTGTAGGTTTCTCTCCTGCAGACCTGGGTTAGTGTTATCGAAGTGTCACATAGTATCTTTACAGATACTGCGCCGGTCAGCTGATCTGGAGGCGGTTTTCAACACCGTGTGGATCATTTCAACTGCCCTCTGCTCAGCAAGACAACCACCGTCTAGTTTAGGAAAGAAAAAAAAAAAAGTGACCCCTCCTCACACCATCTCTCCCAACCCCCTTTAATCTCTCCCACCCCCCTACAGTACCATAATAACACATCTAAAACGCACTTATCTACAATGTTGATGTTTATTTGAAGTCATGTACACACACACACAGTTTAGCTGGATTGAATGGGCTACTGCCCTAAGATACCGATCGTTGGTCAGTTCGGGTTCAGAATGGGGCCAGGTGATCTGATCCTGGATCTGTGGGTCTGAAGGCATAACTTGCCTCTACCCCAGAGCATGTTCAACACAGAATGGAAATGAACACAACACTCTCTCACGCATGTGTAGAATAGGCTGATAGCTTGTTCACGATTGGCTTAAACTAAAAGGAGGATACCGTGATCCGATTGGTTGTTGCTCCAGAAAATAATCTCCTGGATATTATTGAACCTGAGACAAATATTAACGACGTTGTAAGAGAAGATCTTTTACATTCTATATGCATAAGATATATTTAACACTGTCTTCCATCGGTCCGCCCTCTGTCTCGCAAATAAACATTCCAGACAACGTTAATGGCCGTTCTGTCAAGCTCGACGCCAGGCTGTAGGGGTTTCCGTGTGGAGACATGGATTGGTAAACGCTCACGTTATGTTGCCCTTCTTTACACGTTCAGAGATGACACTTAGAGTGTTCACGACACGATTATTATGACTTCTGCATGAAGTCTGACAACGTAAAGTGTTATTGACAACAGAAAACACAGACGTAAAGTAACTAAATCCCACCAAGATAGACAGACTGAACAAATGAAGACAGATGTTGTCATTCAAATCATATGCATGCCGTCAGCATCAAGCCCCTCCACTGAAAAACAGACACACACAGACACACTGAAAAACAGACACACAGACACACACAGACACAGACACACTGAAAAACAGACTCACAGACACACAGACACACAGACACACTGAAAAACAGACACACAGAGAAACAGACACACACAGACACACAGACACACTGAAAAACAGACACACAGACACACTGAAAAACAGACACACAGACACACAGACACACAGACAAACAGACACACAGACACACTGAAGAACAGACACACAGAGAAACAGACACACACAGACACACAGCCACACAGACACACTGAAAAAAAGACACACAGACACACAGACACACAGACACATTGAAAAACAGACACACAGACACACAGACACACAGACAAACAGACACACAGACACACTGAAAAACAGACACACAGAGAAACAGACACACACAGACACACAGACACACAGACACACAGACACACTGAAAAACAGACACACAGACACACAGACACACAGACACACTGAAAAACAGACACACAGACACACAGACACACAGACAAACAGACACACAGACACACTGAAAAACAGACACACAGAGAAACAGACACACACAGACACACAGACACACAGACACACTGAAAAACAGACACACAGACACACTGAAAAACAGATGCACAGACAAACAGACACACTGAAGAACAGACACACAGAGAAACAGACACACACAGACACACAGACACACTGAAAAACAGACACACAGACACACAGACACACAGACACACTGAAAAACAGACACACAGACACACAGAGAAACAGACACACACAGACACACAGCCACACAGACACACTGAAAAAAAGACACACAGACACACAGACACACAGACACACAGACACACAGACAAACAGACACACTGAAAAACAGACGCACAGACACACAGACACACAGACACACTGAAAAACAGACACACAGACACACTGAAAAACAGACACACAGACACACTAAAAAACAGACACACAGACACACAGACACTGAAAAACAGACACACAGAGAAACAGACACACACAGACACACAGACACACAGAAAAACAGACACACAGACACACAGACAAACAGACACACAGACACACTGAAAAACAGACGCACAGACAAACAGACACACAGACACACACAGACACACAGACACACAGACAAACAGACACAGACACACTGAAAAACAGACGCACAGAGAAACAGACACACACAGACACACAGACACACTGAAAAACAGACACACAGAGAAACAGACACACACAGACACACAGACACACAGACACACATACACACTGAAAAACAGACAGACAGACACACAGATACAGACACACTGAAAAACAGACACACAGACACACTAAAAAACAGACACACAGACACACAGACACACAGAAAAACAGACAAACAGACACACAGACACACAGACACACTGAAAAACAGACACACCTAACTACCCCCTTACCTAACTACCCCCTTACCTAACTACCCCCTTACCGAACTATCCCCTTACCTAACTACCCCCCTACCTAACTACCCCCTTACCTTAACCACTCAGAGTTCATTCCTAACCTTAACCACTCAGAGTTCATTCCTTACCTTAACCACTCAGAGTTCATTCCTAACCTTAACCCTTACCTTAACCACTCAGAGTTCATTCCTAACCTTATCCCTTACCTTAACCACTCAGAGTTCATTCCTAACCTTATCCCTTACCTTAACCACTCAGAGTTCATTCCTAACCTTATCCCTTACCTTAACTTAACCACCCAGAGTTCATTCCTAACCTTATCCCTTACCTTAACCACTCAGAGTTCATTCCTAACCTTATCCCTAACCTTAACCACTCAGAGTTCATTCCTAACCTTAACCACTCAGAGTTCATTCCTAACCTTATCCCTTACCTTAACCACTCAGAGTTCATTCCTAACCTTATCCCTTACCTTAACCACTCAGAGTTCATTCCTAACCTTATCCCTTACCTTAACCACTCAGAGTTCATTCCTAACCTTATCCCTTACCTTAACCACCCAGAGTTCATTCCTAACCTTATCCCTTACCTTAACCACTCAGAGTTCATTCCTAACCTTATCCCTTACCTTAACCACCCAGAGTTCATTCCTAACCTTATCCCTTACCTTAACCACTCAGAGTTCATTCCTAACCTTATCCCTTACCTTAACCACCCAGAGTTCATTCCTAACCTTATCCCTTACCTTAACCACTCAGAGTTCATTCCTAACCTTAACCACTCAGAGTTCATTCCTAACCTTAACCACTCAGAGTTCATTCCTAACCTTATCCCTTACCTTAACCCCTCAGAGTTCATTCCTAACCTTATCCCTAACCTTAACCACTCAGAGTTCATTCCTAACCTTAACCACTCAGAGTTCATTCCTAACCTTATCCCTTACCTAACTACCCCCCTACCTAACTATCCCCTTACCTAACTATCCCCTTACAGAACTACCCCTTACCTAACTACCCCCCTACTTAACTACCCCCTACCTAACTACCCCTTACCTAAATACCCCCTTACCTAACTACCCCCTTACCTAACTATCCCTTACCTAACTACCCCCTTACCTAACTACCCCTTGCGAGACTACCCCCTTACCTAACTACCCCCTTACCTAACTACCCCTTACCTAACTACCCCTTACCCTAAACTACCCCATACCTAACTACCCCTTACCTAACTACCCCCTTACCTAACTACTTACCTAACTACCCCCTTACCTAACTATCCCTTACCTAACTACCCCTTACCTAACTACCCCCTTACCTAACTATCCCCTTACCTAACTACCCCCTTACCTAACTACCCCCTTACCTAACTATCCCCTTACCTAACTATCCCCTTACCTAACTACCCCCTTACCTAACTACCCCTTACCTAACTACCCCTTACCTAACTATCCCTTACCTAACTACCCCTTGATTAAACTACCCCCTACCTAACTACCCCCTTACCTAACTACCCCTTACCAGACTACCCTTACCTAACTAACACCTTACCTAACTACCCCCCTACCTAACTACCCCCTTACCGAACTACCCCAACCCTCAATAAAATAAGTTAGATGGGAAAGACACAGAGAAACAATCCAACTCCAGACAAAAAACACAAGGTCCTAGGATTATTCCACAATTCCCCAAAGTTATTCCCAATGATCTTCCATCACACAGCTACGAGGTTTAATCATCAGCAAATCTCCTAAACTTCCCAAAAGTATTCAGTTATTCAGGTCAGCAGCGTTCCGTGGTGCAGTTGGGAATAGGCTCTGAGTGATCCAAAAATTTGAGCTACCTTGTGAGTATGAGACTGGGAACGCCGGGATAATTCAATACATAGCACTAGTCACTAGGATCTGGTAGCTGGAGAGAGGGAGGGATTGGGGGAGGGAAGAGGAGAGAGAGAGGGAGGGAGGTAGAGAGAGGGAGAGAGAGGGAGAGAGAGAGGGAGAGAGAGAGAGAGAGAGAGAGAGAGAGAGAGAGAGAGAGAGAGAGAGAGAGAGCGTCAAATGAAAAGAGCAGAGAGAGAGATGGAGTGGGGGAGGGGAGAGGAGAGAGGGGGAGAATGCGCCGGCTGTTCGAGCGTGGTTGGGATCAGGAATTCCACATCTGTGGGTTTAAAGCGTGAGAAGTTAAATTGATTTGGGAAAAATATCCAAATCCAAGATACAGAACCATTTCACTGTCCCATTCTTCACTTCAAGCTGTCTCCTCTCCTCCTCTCCTAGCTCACTCTATTCACTGTGAATACCATTACTGAACTTGCCTGTCACTTTCTTACTACTGCCCTCTCTCTCTAGGCTGTACAACCCCAGTGAAGGATAGGAGGTCACATTCATCAGTGAAGGAATTCTCCATCATCCCTGAAGGTTGCTCAGCTGTCCTCAGGTCATTCCTGCCAGTTGGGTCAGCTGTCCTCAGGTCATTCCTGCCAGTTGGGTCAGCTGTCCTCAGGTCATTCATGCAATAAGTATTTAACAACAGAGGTTGTGTTACTGGGATCAGGACTGGTCTGAGATTATGTTTTCAGATTCTAAAAGACATATAAAATCAAATCAAATCAAATCAATTAGTCACATGCGCCAAATTAGAACAGGTGTAGTGTGAAGGAATGGAGGGTGATCACATTCATCAGTGAAGGAATTCTTACAGTGAAATGCTTACTTACAAGCCCTTAACCATAAGAATAAGAGATAAAAGTAACAAGTAATTAAAGAAATAACAATATATATAGAGTCAATGTGCGGGGGCACCGGTTAGTTGAGGTATTATGTACATGTAGGTAGAGTTAATTAAAGTGACTATGCATAGATGACAACAGAGAGTGGCAGTGGTGTGGAGAGGGGGGCAATGCAAATAGTCTGGGTAGCCCTTTGATGAGCTGTTCAGGAGTCTTATGGCTTGAGGGTAGAAGCTGTTTAGAAGCCTCTTGGACCTAGACTTGGCACTTCGGTACCGCTTGCCGTGTGGTAGCAGAGAGAACAGTCTATGACTAGGGTGGCTGGAGTCTTTGACAATTTTCAGGGCCTTCCTCTGACACCGCCTGGTATAGAGGTCCTGGATGGCAGGCAGCTTAGCCCCGGTCATGTACTGGGCCGTTCGCACTACCCTCTGTAGTGCCTTGCGGTCAGAGGCCCAGCAGTTACCGTACCAGGCAGTGATGCAACCAGTCAGGATGCTCTCCTTTGTCTTGATCTCGATATCTCTCTCTCTCTCTCTCTCTCTCTCTCTCTCTCTCTCTCTCTCTCTCTCTCTCTCTCTCTCTCTCTCTCTCTGTGTCTCTCTCTGTCTCTCTCTCTCTCTCTCTCTCTCTCTCTCTCTCTCTCTCTCTGTCTCTCTCTCTCTCTCTCTCTTTAAGAGATGCTGCAGTTGCACACACACACTATCTCTTATTTCTCTATTAGAACATTCAGAAAATGAACATATAGTCTTATCTATTTTATATTTCATATTTTAATATACTGGAGAAGGCTTGTTTGATAAGAGTGGAATCGAAATTAAATCACAATGCAATCATGCACGCCTCCTGCTGTATCCAATGTGACAGTTTCAGGAGGAAGAAGAATTAGAATGATGATTAGACGGTGAAGTCAAAACTTTCATTCTTTATTTAATAGTGACCTGTGTGAGACCGATGGCCAAAGGTCCTGGGTCACACTTGGTGTCTTGTCACGCCCTGCAATCTGCAAGTGACAAACCCTAAGGCAAGGACATCTCACCTTCCTTCCTTCCTGACTGTCACATACACACACACGCGTGCACAAACTCACACACACACAGAACACACACACACAGAGACACACACACACATACGGACGCACACACACACACACATCAATACGGCAGACACATCAATACGGCAGACACATCAACACGGCAGACACATCAATACGGCAGACACATCAATACGGCAGACACATCAATACGGCAGACACATCAATACGGCAGACACATCAATACACAGACACATCAATACGGCAGACACATCAATACGGCAGACACATCAATACGGCAGACACATCAATACGGCAGACACATCAATACACAGACACATCAATACGGCAGACACATCAATACGGCAGACACATCAATACGGCAGACACATCAATACGGCAGACACATCAATACGGCAGACACATCAATACACAGACACATCAATACGGCAGACACATCAATACGGCAGACACATCAATACGGCAGACACATCAATACGGCAGACACATCAATACGGCAG
>CM059811.1:4825086-4847586 GCA_030435695.1 Brachymystax lenok tsinlingensis | reverse complement strand
GTCGTGACAATATCTACATAGGCGTTCAGAAGCCCGTTGTCATCAACCATCACTCCTGTGTTCCAATGACACGTTGTGTTAGCTAATCCAAGTGGTTCATTTTAAAAGTCTGATTGATCATTAGAAAACACTTTTGAATTCATGTTAGCACAGCTGAAAACTGTTATTCTGATTAAAGAAGAAATAAAACTTCTTTAGACTAGTTGAGTATCTGGAGCATCAGCATTTGTGGGTTCGATTACAGGCTCAAAATGGCCAGAAACAAATTACTTTCTTCTGAAACTCTTCAGTCTATTCTTGTTCTGAGAAATGAAGGCTATTCCAGAAATTGCCAAGAAACTGAAGATCTTGTACAACGCTGTGTACTACTCCCTTCACTGAACAGCGCAAACTGTCTCTAACCGGAATAGAAAGAGGAGTGGGAGGCCCCGGTGCACAACTGAGCAAGAGGACAAGAAAATGAAAATGCTCCTTCCCTTCTTCTCTCCCTTTCTACCTCCCTACTCCTCTACTTTCTTTCTTACGTTCGTCCCCCCTTCTCTGATGGTGAACGTGATGATGATGATGGTGTAATTGAACGTGATGATGATGATGGTGTAATTGAATCAGTTGTCCCTAGACCCACTGTCCAGACCATGGTTGGACACGTACACACACACACACACACACACACACACACACACACACACACACACACACACACACACACACACACACACACACACGCACACACACACACACGCCACACAAAAAACACACACACACACACACGCCACACACACACACACACACACACTCGCCACACAAAAAACACACACACACACACGCCACACACACACACACACACACATACGTCACACACACTGTCCAGAGCCAGGCTTGATGGCAGAGGCACCAGGTGTCTGTGCTGTGATGGATCACACACACACACACAGACACAGACACACATACGCGCTTTTGCAATAACAGATGAAGCAGACAAAGAACAGACCATCGTCTCCCTCCATCCTTCTGTCGTCCGTTGTTCATCTGTAGCCTCCACTACTCCTTCCATCCTTCTTCTCCAGTGATTCTACAACATTCTAGAAGATCCGTGGTGTTTCATTCTTTCAAAGTCCCTTCAGTCTTCCAGAACATCTCCATCCGTCCCTTCATCCATCACTCCATCCATCACTCCATCCACTCCTCTATCCCTCTAAAGCTGACGTGTGTGTGTGTGTAAGCCGGCATGACCTGTGTCTGTGTGTCTGTGTGTCTGTGTGTCTGTCTGTCTTAGTGTATGTGTTAGAGAGAAAGAAGAGTCTGCTCAACTATTCCAAAAATGAATAGCATCAATTATCTCTCTCTCTCTCTGTCTCTCTCTCTCCCTCTCTGTCTCTCTCTCTCTGTCTCTCTCTCTCTGTCTCTCTCTTTCTCTCTCTCTCCCTCTCTGTCTCTCTCTCTCTGTCTCTCTCTCTCTGTCTCTCTCTCTCTCTCTGTCTCTCTCTCTCTCTCTCTCTCTCTCTCTCTCTCTCTCTCTCTCTCTCTATTCAATTCAAGGGGCTTTAATGGCATGGGAAACATATGCTAACATTGCCAAAGCAAGTGAAATAGATAATAAACAAAAGTTCCAAAAGAATAAAGACATTTCAAATGTCATATTATGTCTATATACAGTGTTGTAGCGATGTGCAAATAGTTTAAGTACAAAAGGGAAAATTAATAATCTCTCTCTCTCAGAACAGTTTTTTCTCTCTTTCTCTTTTCATATTTTGAGTCTATGAGATGACAGACCCGCCTTATAAGTTGATTGACAGGTGTGATTGATTGGGGTCAATGGAGGGGTGGAGATGAACCATGCCTTCGAGCCCTGCAGGTTGAATAGAAACCGCTCGTCAGGGCGGGAAACAGCTGGCAGGTAACAGACATTGTAATGTGAAGGGGCTGTTCGATAATGAGCACGATAAGATGGGCAGAGGGACGGGAGCGGTTTGACCGGGACACCCGAGTGAGTAGAGAGATCTGAATTGGAGGCGAGAACAATAAGTAAAAATTAATACATAACGTTACTGAAAACAAGATACGCCACAGGAAAATGAGAAAGGAGGTAGGGGGAGAGAGAGAGGGGGAGAGAGAGGTGGAGAAGGAGAGAGAAGGAGGGGGAGAAGGAGAGAGAGAGAGAGAGAGAGAGAGAGAGAAGGAGGAGAGAGAAGGAGGAGAGAGAAGGAGAGAGAGAAGGAGAGAGAGAGGGAGAAGGAGAGAGAGAGAGAGAGAGAGAGAGAGAGAGAGAGAGAGAGAGAGAGAGAGAGAGAGAAGGAGAAGGAGAGAGAGAGAGAGAGAGAGAGAGAGAGAGAGAGAGAGAGAGAGAGAGAGAGGGGGAGAAGGAGAGAGAGAGAGGGGGAGAAGGAGAGGGAAGGAGAGAGAGAGAAGAGAGAGGCTGCAGCGAATGGACAGTTGGTTGAATGTCCTGTTAGAAAACAGAACTGGTGTCAAGATAAACACAGAGATGGAGAGCACATCCACGCACATACATCTCTCCACGGCAACCAAGTTAACACACTCCAACCGGCACCATGACAACCGCAGGCAGCAGCACACACACACACACCGCCACCGGAGCCCACGGAGCTGGCTCTGATCCAAACCGAGGAGACCGCACTGCTTACCAGCCACGCATAGCTAGTGCTCCCACCCTCTTCTTCCTCCTCCTCCTCCTCTTCCTCCTCCTCGCCACATCAGTGTGGAGAATTATTAACTGGTCTGTTTCCTATTTTTTTTCAACCATCAAAAGCAACAAATTGAAAATATTCACCTGTAGCTTTTGGCTAATACATTTGTATTGGTTTTTTGGGGGAAAAGGAATGGACAGCTATAAATGTGTTTATAACATGCTGTTTTAGGAGTGAGATAGCAACAGAATATAAACCAGATGCGTTGTGCAGAGTAGCTGAGGGATGCTCCTCGTATCGCCGCTCTGCGCCAGGAGTTCCCTGTGTGTGTGTGTGTGTGTGTGTTGCACGTTTTAATGCTAGAGAGAGTGAGAGAGAGAGAGAGAGAGAGAGAGAGAGAGACAAGGAAAGAGAGAGAGAGAGAGGGCTCACCACTCCACTCTGGTCGACGCAGCATGAAAGCATGCTGAAGCGGAGTGTCGTGGACACCCATTTGCGAGGAGCACAGGTTGCTGGTGGCGATAGGATGACCTGAAGAACCCCGCGAAAATAACGCACGGTTCCCGCCAGAGGAAGGCTCTAGACCCGGTGACGATCTGTTCGGGAAAAATACGTTAAAACAGAAGGAAGAAGGAACCCAAATCAGGTAACGCCACCTTCTTAAAAAAAAAAATATCAGATTTGTTTTTATATTTTGTCTGTTTTTATTAATGAACAAGAGATGCGTTCTGAGGACTTCTCTTTATAACCAGAAATGTAGCTTAAGTCTAAATGTCGCCACAAAAATACTAACGGTAAGGTAAGATAAACATCCGATCCAGTTGTTTCCTGTTGCTTTATCACCAGGCTATTATTCTCTGGCCTATCCAGTATATCATTAGGTAGAGTGGGCTAGCATTGGTGTTATTGGTTATGCTAGAGGCGGACGGGGTTTTCAGCACTGTTGACACATTTAATTCAGTAAAGAGAGACAGAGAGGATAACATTATGATTACGACCACTTCATTCATCCAACTGGAGGGGGCTACACGCTGGGCGCCGGGAGCTGTTGTTGTGGGGGTTAAGTGCTTTGCTCAAGGGCAACGGCAGGAGGAGAAGAGAAGAATGGATAGAGTAGGAGAAGAGAGGAGACACGGAATGAGAGAGAGAGAGAGAGAGAGAGAGAGAGAGAGAGAGAGAGAGAGAGATGAGGGAGAGAGGTGAGGGAGAGAGAGAGGGAGAGAGAGAGAAACAGAGAGAGAGAGAGAGAGAGAGAGAGAGAGAGAGAGAGAGAGAGAGAGAGAAACAGAGAGAGAGAAACAGAGAGAGAGAAACAGAGAGAGAGAGAAACAGAGAGAGAGAGAGATGAGGAAGTATGTGTCTGTTGGGTCTTCCAAATCCCAAACAAACTTAAATTCCATTTACTAATAGCCTACTAGCCTAGTGCCTACTCTACATCAAAGAGTGCATACTAATAACATACTTTATCCAGACATAACACTTCATAAACAGTCAGACACTTATAGTTCTATACACAGATTCACACCAAGCAACATCATTCAGTGTACGTGCCAGAGAGGTGTGTGTGTGTGTTGAGGTGCCCAAGTTCAGAGTTCTCTCTCTGTATGTCTGTCTGTCTCGTTTTTTCTCTCTCTCTCAAATTCAAATTCTAGCTGCTTTATTGGCATGAAAAACATTGCGTCAATATTGTCAAAGCAACAATGTATACAATATACATTGTAATAAAATACACAAAACAAAAATATGAACTCAACATGTAAAGTGTTGGTCCCATGTTTCATGAGCTGAAATAAAATATCCCAGAAATGTTCCATATGCACAAAAAGCTTATTTGTTTATATTCCTCTTGGTGAGCATTTCTCCTGTGCATAAATTAGTTTATGTCTTTGTTAGTGAGAATTTCTCCTTTTCCAAGATAGTCCATCCACCGGACAGGTGTAGCCTATCAAGAAGCTGATTAAACAGCACGATCATTACACAGGTGCACCTTGTGCCGGGGACAATAAAAGGCAACTCTAAAATGTGCAGTTTTGTCACACAACACAATGTCACAGACATCTCAAGTTTGAGAGAGTGTGCAATTGGCATGCTGACTGCAGGAATGTCCACCAGAGCTGTTGCCAGATAATTAAATATTAATTTCTCTACCATAAGCCACCTCCAACATAATATTAGAGAATTTGGCAGTACGTCCAACTGGCCTCACAACCGCAGACCACGTGTATGGCGTCGTTGGGCGAGAGGTTTGCTGATGTCAACGTTATGAACAGAGTGCCCCACGGTGGGGTTATGGTATGGGCAGGCATAAGCAACGGATAACAAACACAATTGCATTTTATCGAACGATAACATTTTTAAGGAAAAACAATAACCCACAAACACAGGTGGAAAACGGAACAACTTAACTACTTAGGGAGCAGTTGTCACGATCTCCAGAAGGGACAGACCAAGGCGCAGCGAGGCCTCCAGTATACATTCTTTATTAAATACGTAACTGGGAAAAAATAACAAAAAACAAACAAAGATCGTAACAATAAACATAACATGTCAAAACAACAAAACGAATGTAACGAAGATCGTGAAGCAGAACACAACTAAACATAAAACAAGCTATGAACAAACAATAACCCACAAACCCCTAGTGCAAACGACAAACATATATATGGTTCCCAATTAGAGGTAACGACACTCAGCTGCCTCTAATTGGGAACCATTAACCCAACATAGAAATAGAGAACCTAGAACAGAAAAACCCTACACCAAAACAAAACTAAACACGCCAGCCTGTCTTCTCAGGCCTGGACGTGACAGTACCCCCCCCCCAAAGGCGCGGACTCCGACCGCGCCAAAAGTCCATTGGGGGGGTCTTCGGGTGGACCTTCCTGTCCCAGGTGGCGGCTCCGGTGCCGGCCGTGCTGGCCCGGGGTCCCACACCAGAGGCCCTGAGCTATTTGCCGGAACAGTTCGTTTTGGACTGGGAACCTTCTCTGGAAGCTCCGGACTGGGAACCTTCTCTGGAGGCTCCGGACTGGGAACCTTCTCTGGAGGCTCCGGACTGGAGGCTCCGGACTGGGAACCTTCTTTGGAGGCTCCGGACTGGGAACCTTCTCTGGAGGCTCCGGACTGGGAACCTTCTCTGGAGGCTCCGGACTGGGAACCTTCTCTGGAGGCTCCGGACTGGAGGCTCCGGACTGGGAACCTTCTTTGGAGGCTCCGGACTGGGAACCTTCTCTGGAGGCTCCGGACTGGGAACCTTCTCTGGAGGCTCCGGACTGGGAACCTTCTCTCGAGGTTCCGGACTGTCGACGCGCACTGGGACTCTGGTGCGGGGAGCAGGAACGGGCAGGAACGGGCCGTACTGGACTCATGACGGGCAGGAACGGGCCGTACTGGACTCATGACGCGCACTGGGACTCTGGTGCGGGGAGCAGGAACGGACCGTACTGGACTCATGACGCGCACTGGGACTCTGGTGCGGGGAGCAGGAATGGGCCGTGCTGGGTTCACGGCGTGCACAGGGATCCTGGAACGTGGAACAGGGACAGGACGTGCTGAGTCCATGACGGGCACAGGGATCCTGGAGCGTGGAGCAGGGACAGGACGTGCTGGAGCCACGACGCGCACAGGGGGCCTGGTGCACAGAGCCGGAACAGGACGTGCTGGACTCTCTAAGCGCACAGGGGACCTGCTGCGCGGAGCCGGAACAAGACGTGCTGGACTCTCTAAGCGCACAGGGGGCCTGGTGCGCGGAGCCGGAACAGGACGTGCTGGACTCTCTAAGCGCACAGGGGGCCTGGTGAGCGGAGCAGGGACTGGACGTACTGGGCTATCTAAGCATACAGGGGACCTGGTGCGTGGAGCCGGTACTTCTCTCCCCGGCTGTTCACTCACCCTTGCCTCATGGATGATGGGAGCTGGAATGTCACGCACTGGGCTGTGGATGCGAACCGGAGACCCCAGACGCAGAACCAGTGCAGGATATCTCAGTCCCAGAAGGTGTACTGGAGACCTCGCTCGCAGAGCCGGCACCACTCCTCCAGGTTGCACACTCACCCTAGCCCGACAGATGAGTGGCGCTGGAATTTCGCGCACTGGCCTAGGCATGCGCACTGGAGACACAGCAAAACTGCATAGCACGGTGTCTGCTCAGTGCGACGCTCTCCCCAACGCTCCCTCCAAAGAGCACGAGGAGTTAGCTCAGGAGTCCTTCCTGAACCGGCCAACCTCCTCGTGAGTAGAACAGAAAAACCCTACACCAAAACAAAACTAAACACGCCAGCCTGTCTTCTCAGGCCTGGATGTGACAGCAGTGGGGCGCTAGCCCGTGAACGCGCCTCCTCTTCTGTTTACATCCTGTGACTAGTTCGAAATTCTTCTTCTATTACCATCCAGAGCAACCTAACATCACCAAACACTGTCTAGAGACGTAATAGGTACTGCAATCTTACTCCCATATATGGCTGTTTTCAATAGGGAGGGGTTCAAAATGAGGCAATGTGTCAAAACCACTTTTTCCAGGACAGAAATTCCTCGGGTTTTCGCCTGCTATATCAGTTCTGTTATACTCACAGACAATATTTTAACACTCTTAGAAACTTCAGAGTGTTTCCTATCCAATAGTACTAATTATGTGCATATCTTAGTTTCTGGGCCTGAGTGGCAGGCCTTTTACTTTGGGCACGCCAGACTCTCCAAAACCAACACTTCAGCTGCCGCTCCCTAAGAAGTTAACGAATAATAATTTTAAATGGTAGTAAATAATACTTTAAAATAAATACATAAATAATTGAAATAAAAACAATAAAATAACTTTAAATAGTAGAAATAGAAATATAATAATTAAACTACTATTTGGAACAAAAATCACAATAATAATAGTAATAATAATAGTAATAATAATAATAATAATAATAACAATAACAGCAATAATAAGTAAGTTGCTGCTTACTATGCAGTGTCTCTCAGGCTATGGCAGGCAAATGTATGTACATATTTGGCTGCAAGAGGAGCCGTTGCTCCTGAGTATTTTGGGGGTTTAATAAGATTTCAGTGAATAATGAATCTCTTTTCGTGGAGTATTTCTGGGCTTGTTTCTGGGCTCAGCTGTTGGGGTTTAAATGCTTTAAATTGAATGTAGGTGTAGCCAATGTTTGTGTTATATATTATTGGTATTTTCAATACCACAATGGAAAGCATCCCAATTCTGCCCTACATGCATTAGTTGGTTTATTTCTTTGGACTTGTAGACTTTTCCTGATATAATCCTGCATGTAGAGCTTCATTTGGATGTTTGTCCCACATTTTGTCCAACATTTTAAAGTCCAGTTTATTGAGTGGCCCTCAAACCTCACGTCTGTAAAGAGCTATTGGTAGGATTACGCTCCCCCTCTCCATCCTCTCCCCCTCTCATCCTCTCCCCCTTCTCCATCCTCTCCCCCTCTCATCCTCTCCCCCTCTCCATCCTCTCCCCCCTCTCATCCTCTCCCCTTCTCATCCTCTCCCCTCCTCCATCCTCTCCCCTTCTCCATCCTCTCCCCCTCTCATCCTCTCCCCTATCCATCCTCTCCCCTCTCATCCTCTCCCCCTTCTCCATCCTCTCCCCTCTCATCCTCTCCCCTTCTCCATCCTCTCCCCTTCTCATCCCTCTCCCCTTCTCATCCTCTCCCCTTCTCCATCCTCTCCCCTCTCCATCCTCTCCCCTTCTCCATCCTCTCCCCCTTCTCCATCCTCTCCCCTCTCATCCTCTCCCCCTTCTCCATCCTCTCCCCTCTCATCCTCTCCCCTCTCCATCCTCTCCCCTCTCATCCTCTCCATCCTCTCCATCCTCACCATCCTCTCCCCATTCTCCATCCTCTCCCCTCTCCATCCTCTCCCCCTCTTATCCTCTCCCCCTCTCATCCTCTCCCCCTCTCCCCCTCTCATCCTCTCCATCCTCTCCCCCTCTCATCCTCTCCATCTACAATTAACTACAGAAATGTGTCGCTGCACAGAGACATTAGAGAGAGACAGTGTGTGTGTGAGTGAGTGAGTGAGTGTGTGTCTACATCCCATTAGACATGATGGGTTCACGGTTTAGGTCAGCAGCCTATCGATCATGATATTGATCGCGTATTCATTACCAATACAGCACGTCACTATCTTTACTTAGCTGCTGCTCTCTGTCTTCTACACGCCAATAAAAGCTTGGGTTTGGCCAATTGTCCAGGAGATTGCGAAATAATGCATTTTAGCCTATACATTTATGTAAATACCAGTGGATGTAGTGGGAGAGCTGTGGATACTGCTCCAACAGCTGTCTGTTAAGAGAGCTGCGGATACAGCTCCAACAGCTGTCTGTTAAGAGAGCTGCGGATACAGCTCCGACAGCTGTCTGTTAAGAGAGCTGCGGATACAGCTCCGACAGCTGTCTGTTAAGAGAGCTGCGGATACAGCTCCGACAGCTGTCTGTTAAGAGAGCTGTGGATACAGCTCCGACAGCTGTCTGTTAAGAGAGCTGCGGATACAGCTCCGACAGCTGTCTGTTAAGAGAGCTGTGGATACAGCTCCGACAGCTGTCTGTTAAGAGAGCTGCGGATACAGCTCCGACAGCTGTCTGTTAAGAGAGCTGCGGATACAGCTCCAACAGCTGTTTGTTAAGAGAGCTGCGGATACAGCTCCAACAGCTGTTTGTTAAGAGAGCTGTGGATACAGCTCCAACAGCTGTTTGTTAAGAGAGCTGTGGATACAGCTCCAACAGCTGTTTGTTAAGAGAGCTGCGGATACAGCTCCAACAGCTGTCTGTTAAGAGAGCTGTGGATACAGCTCCAACAGCTGTTTGTTAAGAGAGCTGTGGATACAGCTCCAACAGCTGTTTGTTAAGAGAGCTGTGGATACAGCTCCAACAGCTGTTTGTTAAGAGAGCTGCGGATACAGCTCCAACAGCTGTCTGTTAAGAGAGCTGTGGATACAGCTCCAACAGCTGTCTGTTAAGAGAGCTGCGGATACAGCTCCAACAGCTGTTTGTTAAGAGAGCTGCGGATACAGCTCCAACAGCTGTCTGTTAAGAGAGCTGCGGATACAGCTCCAACAGCTGTCTGTTAAGAGAGCTGCGGATACAGCTCCAACAGCTGTCTGTTAAGAGAGCTGTGGATACAGCTCCAACAGCTGTTTGTTAAGAGAGCTGCGGATACAGCTCCAACAGCTGTCGGTTAAGAGAGCTGTGGATACAGCTCCAACAACTGTCTGTTAAGAGAGCTGCGGATACAGCTCCAACAGCTGTTTGTTAAGAGAGCTGCGGATACAGCTCCAACAGCTGTTTGTTAAGAGAGCTGCGGATACAGCTCCAACAGCTGTCTGTTAAGAGAGCTGCGGATACATCTCCAACAGCTGTTTGTTTGAGAGAGCTGCGGATACATCTCCAACAGCTGTTTGTTTGAGAGAGCTGCGGATACAGCTCCAACAGCTGTTTGTTTGAGAGAGCTGCGGATACATCTCCAACAGCTGTCTGTTAAGAGAGCTGCGGATACAGCTCCAACAGCTGTCTGTTAAGAGAGCTGCGGATACAGCTCCAACAGCTGTCTGTTAAGAGAGCTGTGGATACAGCTCCAACAGCTGTCTGTTAAGAGAGCTGCGGATACAGCTCCAACAGCTGTTTGTTAAGAGAGCTGCGGATACAGCTCCAACAGCTGTCTGTTAAGAGAGCTGCGGATACAGCTCCAACAGCTGTCTGTTAAGAGAGCTGCGGATACAGCTCCAACAGCTGTCTGTTAAGAGAGCTGCGGATACAGCCCAACAGCTGTTTGTTAAGAGAGCTGCGGATACAGCTCCAACAGCTGTCGGTTAAGAGAGCTGTGGATACAGCTCCAACAACTGTCTGTTAAGAGAGCTGCGGATACAGCTCCAACAGCTGTTTGTTAAGAGAGCTGCGGATACAGCTCCAACAGCTGTTTGTTTGAGAGAGCTGCGGATACAGCTCCAACAGCTGTCTGTTAAGAGAGCTGCGGATACATCTCCAACAGCTGTTTGTTTGAGAGAGCTGCGGATACATCTCCAACAGCTGTTTGTTTGAGAGAGCTGCGGATACAGCTCCAACAGCTGTTTGTTTGAGAGAGCTGCGGATACATCTCCAACAGCTGTTTGTTTGAGAGAGCTGCGGATACAGCTCCAACAGCTGTTTGTTTGAGAGAGCTGCGGATACAGCTCCAACAGCTGTTTGTTTGAGAGAGCTGCGGATACATCTCCAACAGCTGTTTGTTAAGAGAGCTGCGGATACATCTCCAACAGCTGTTTGTTTGAGAGAGCTGCGGATACATCTCCAACAGCTGTTTGTTAAGAGAGCTGCGGATACATCTCCAACAGCTGTTTGTTTGAGAGAGCTGCGGATACATCTCCAACAGCTGTTTGTTTGAGAGAGCTGCGGATACATCTCCAACAGCTGTTTGTTTGAGAGAGCTGCGGATACATCTCCAACAGCTGTTTGTTTGAGAGAGCTGCGGATACATCTCCAACAGCTGTTTGTTTGAGAGAGCTGCGGATACATCTCCAACAGCTGTTTGTTTGAGAGAGCTGCGGATACATCTCCAACAGCTGTTTGTTTGAGAGAGCTGCGGATACATCTCCAACAGCTGTTTGTTTGAGAGAGCTGCGGATACATCTCCAACAGCTGTTTGTTTGAGAGAGCTGCGGATACATCTCCAACAGCTGTTTGTTTGAGAGAGCTGCGGATACATCTCCAACAGCTGTTTGTTTGAGAGAGCTGCGGATACATCTCCAACAGCTGTTTGTTTGAGAGAGCTGCGGATACAGCTCCAACAGCTGTTTGTTTGAGAGAGCTGCGGATACATCTCCAACAGCTGTTTGTTTGAGAGAGCTGCGGATACATCTCCAACAGCTGTTTGTTTGAGAGAGCTGCGGATACAGCTCCAACAGCTGTTTGTTTGAGAGAGCTGCGGATACATCTCCAACAGCTGTTTGTTTGAGAGAGCTGCGGATACAGCTCCAACAGCTGTTTGTTGCTGTTGGAGTGAAACAGTTTTTAATAAGACCAATTATACAACAATTCTAAGGACAATCGAATGTAAAAAGCCATGGCTCAATTAAAAGAGCTACTATTTTGTATTTCTCAACTCGTAACTGAAGTGCACTTCCAATTCACCGTTCTAACGCATAGGAAGGCAGGCTACATCAGCGCGTCCACTTTGCAATGAGCTGGAAGCAGTCCGAATTGTTTCAAATCTGAAACTTTTACTAAATATTATGAGGCATGTGTTGCCTTGCTTCAACGTAGTCTAGCCAAGATCACACCAAACAAAATTATTTTTATAATGACTTCGACATGCCATTGAAACCAGTAGCCTATTTCTCTTGGTTTTCAACTTTTCTTTTCATTGTCCAGCGGCCAAAGGCACAATCCTAGACATATTACAAACCCAATGCTAATTGTTGCACTTTAGATATTATTTCTAACCAATGTTTTAATCTCTGTCACATGAAACTGCTCACTAATTGATGGAAACGAACATTCACGCGCATCGCTCCGCTTTATAATGTGAAGAAGTTATAGTTTATAAACATTTTAAACGTTAAACGTTTCTGATCTGTTACAACTCAGCAATCGTCTATTTGGTATTTGCAGTGCGCTCTGCCCACATTTCGAGTCCATCCGACTGTATGCTATGCGATTTATGTGGAGGCCAGGTCATCTGATGCAGCCAAGAGTGTGCAAAGCTGTCATCAAGGCAAAGGGTGGCTATTTGAAGAATGTCAAATATAAAATAGATATTTTTTAGTTTATCACTTGTTTGGGTTACTACGTGATTCCATAGGTGTCATTTCATAGTTTTGATGTCCTTACTATTATCCTACAATGTAGAAACTAGTGAAAATAAAGAAAAATCCCTTGAATGAGTAGGTGTTCTAAAACTTTTGACCGGTAGTGTGTGTCATATCGCTGAGTCTTCCTTTAACTCATAATGTAAATTGACATCTGACTTAGGCTTTTTTTTTTTAAAGCACCCGGGAGCCGGGACCGACCCATAATGCAACATAACGCTTAAGGCCCTCGCGGTCGCTAGGGGCCCCAGACAACAACAACAACAACAACAACAACAACAACAACAACAAAGAAGTCAGTCACTGACAGTCACTCAATCAAGCCCATGTCGGCTTAGACGTTTTTAGGTTGCTAGTCAGTTATCTAAACCTTGTTGTGCATCACTTCCAGGGCACCACATCGATTTTAATAGTCACCCTCACTCAGATATCATATTAACATGCCATAAGTCATGGGAAAATTATCTTTAAAAAACTGAACAAATCATATATTTGCCCCATATGTATAGAATTGCAGGAAATTAGATTTAAAACTAAACAATGATTTTTACCTGATGATAAGACAAGAGATCTGAAGAAAAAAAACAAACAAACATGTGTTTTCCTTTATTTCACCGGCGTGTTCAGACACAACTGTGTCAATAAAGATATTTCTTATGAAGAGGGCTTCTGGTGCTCGTTGGTTTCCCTGACTAATCAAATCAAATCAAATTATATTAAGTCACATGCGCCGAATACAACAGGTGTAGACCTTACAGTGAAATGCTGAATACAACAGGTGTAGACCTTACAGTGAAATGCCGAATACAACAGGTGTAGACCTTACAGTGAAATGCCGAATACAACAGGTGTAGACCTTACAGTGAAATGCTGAATACAACAGGTGTAGACCTTACAGTGAAATGCCGAATACAACAGGTGTAGACCTTACAGTGAAATGCTGAATACAACAGGTGTAGACCTTACAGTGAAATGCCGAATACAACAGGTGTAGACCTTACAGTGAAATGCTGAATACAACAGGTGTAGACCTCACAGTGAAATGCTGAATACAACAGGTGTAGACCTTACAGTGAAATGCGGAATACAACAGGTGTAGACCTCACAGTGAAATGCTGAATACAACAGGTATAGACCTTACAGTGAAATGCCGAATACAACAGGTGTAGACCTTACAGTGAAATGCTGAATACAACAGGTGTAGACCTTACAGTGAAATGCTGAATACAACAGGTGTAGACCTTACAGTGAAATGCTGAATACAACAGGTGTAGACCTTACAGTGAAATGCTGAATACAACAGGTGTAGACCTTACAGTGAAATGCTGAATACAACAGGTGTAGACCTTACAGTGAAATGCTGAATACAACAGGTGTAGACCTTACAGTGAAATGCTGAATACAACAGGTGTAGACCTTACAGTGAAATGCCGAATACAACAGGTGTAGACCTTCCAGTGAAATGCCGAATACAACAGGTGTAGACCTTACAGTGAAATGCTGAATACAACAGGTGTAGACCTTACAGTGAAATGCTGAATACAACAGGTGTAGACCTCACAGTGAAATGCTGAATACAACAGGTGTAGAACTTACAGTGAAATGCCGAATACAACAGGTGTAGACCTTACAGTGAAATGCTGAATACAACAGGGTGTAGACCTTACAGTGAAATGCTGAATACAACAGGTGTAGACCTTACAGTGAAATGCTGAATACAACAGGTGTAGACCTTACAGTGAAATGCTGACTTACAACAGGTGTAGACCTTACAGTGAAATGCTGAATACAACAGGTGTGGACCTTACAGTGAAATGCTGAATACAACAGGTGTAGACCTTACAGTGAAATGCTGAATACAACAGGTGGTAGACCTTACAGTGAAATGCTGAATACAACAGGTGTAGACCTTACAGTGAAATGCTGAATACAACAGGTGTAGACCTTACAGTGAAATGCTGAATACAACAGGTGTAGACCTTACAGTGAAATTCTTACTTACAAGCCCTTAACCAACAATGCAAATTTAAAGAAAAATAAGTGTTAAGTAAAAAAATAATTAAAATAACAGATAATTAAATAGCAACAGTAGAATAACAGTAGCGAGGCTATATACAGGGGGCACCGGTTAGTCAGGCTAATTGAGGTAATATGTACATGTAGCTAGAGTTAAAGTGACTACGCATAGGTTACAAACAGAGAGTAGCAGCAGCGTAAAAGAAGGGGTCTGGGTAGCCCTTTGATGAGCTGTTCAGGAGTCTTATGGCTCGGGGTTAGAAGCTGTTAAGAAGCCTCTATGACTAGGGTGGCTGGAGTCTTTGACAATTATCTAGGGCCTTCCTCTGACACCGCCTGGTATAGAGGTCCTGGAGGGCAGGAAGCTTGGCCCCAGTGATGTACTGGGCCGTACGCACTACCCCTCTGTAGTGCCTGCCTTGTGGTTGGAGGCCGAAGCAGTTGCTGTACCAGGCGGTGTGCTTTTGGTGCTCGTTTGTGTCCCTGGCTGGTGGAGAGAACACTAAACAACGCACGGTGGTTCGCTCCAAGAGGGTGATTTCGGTCCGATTTTCAATTAGTACAGTGGCGGTGCAGTTCGCTGTAGGTGAGAACGCAGGCAAAGAACCAGATGTCACACGGTGTTATTTGGTAGTCGGACTGATTGGCATCATACGGCATCATAACTTGTCTGAGTAGCATTTTGAGTGTATCCGATGATGGGGAGACGCTGGCTAATACCAGGGATTCACGGTCTATTCCTGCCTACACAGGTAGACGCTGGCTAATACCAGGGATTCACGGTCTATTCCTGCCTACACAGGTAGACGCTGGCTAATACCAGGGATTCACGGTCTATTCCTACCTACACAGGTAGACGGTGACTATACCAGGGATTCACGGTCTATTCCTGCCTACACAGGTAGACGCTGGCTATACCAGGGATTCACGGTCTATTCCTGCCTACACAGGTAGACGGTGACTATACCAGGGATTCACGGTCTATTCCTGCCTACATAGGTAGACGGTGACTATACCAGGGATTCACGGTCTATTCCTACCTACACAGGTAGACGGTGACTATACCAGGGATTCACGGTCTATTCCTGCCTACATAGGTAGACGGTGACTATACCAGGGATTCACGGTCTATTCCTGCCTACACAGGTAGACGCTGGCTATACCAGGGATTCACGGTCTATTCCTGCCTACACAGGTAGACGCTGGCTATACCAGGGATACACGGTCTATTCCTGCCTACACAGGGAGGCCTTTGGACGTGATCAGCCATTTTATGCAGTAGCCTTTTAAAATATATATATTTTATACAGTAGACAGTGAGAAGTTAAATTCAATGTGATGCACTGAGCAGAGGTGTGACAGGTGCATAACATTTAGAAAATGAAAACCGGGCGTCCTGCGGTTTGTGGGCAAACAGGACGCTAATAAACGGAATTTTCCCCCGTGGTATCACCGTACTACTCGGTATCGTGATACTTGGCCTGGTATTGCATTGTTAGTAAAATATTGGTATTGTGGCACCACAAAAAATAAATAAAACGTTCTTCGCAGAGATTTTGTTTTGCCTCCAGTTTGCCACCCCTGGTCTTATTGGCAGCGATAAATGTGAGCCGTGAGGACAATGCCAACCCAGTCTTCTATCGTTTGGTTTGGTCTAGCTCAGAGATACTTTGGTTTCCTTGTTTTAATGCTTTTCATGGCTTCATCCGTCAAACCACTGGCACACACACACACACACACACTACACATCCCCATCGTAGATTCTCAGGTGACATTAGCTGTGAACTTGTAAATTCTTCTCATACTCCCCCGTTCATTTGTTGCGGGGTAAGAGGACAGGAAAGGAGATTCTCTATCTTTAATACTTATTATCTTCGGAAAGAATTCAGACCCCTTGACTTTTTCCACATTTTGTTACTTTACAGCCTTATTCTAAACTTGATTAAATCATCAATCCACACACAATACCCCATAATGACATCACAATACCCCATAATGACATCACAATACCCCATAATGACATCACAATACCCCATAATGACAAAGCAAAAACAGGTACTTAGAAATGCACTGTGTGTGTGTGTGTGTGTGTGTGTGTGTGACACCACAGTCATCCGGTTCTCATCCCTTCCCCCTACCGATCAGTCCATAGGCTACGTCCCAAATTACATCCTATTCCCTATTTAGTGGCCCAGTGGTCTATAGTAGGGTACTATATAGGGAATAGGGCTCTGGTCTATAGTAGTGTACTGTATAGGGAATAGGGCTCTGGTCAACAGTAGTGCACTATATAGGGAATAGGGTTCTGGTCTATAGTTGTGCACTATATAGGGAATAGGGCTCTGTTCTAAAGTAGTGCACTATATAGGGAATAGGGTGCCAGCCCTGGTCTAAAGTAGTGCACTAAGTAGGGAATAGGGTGCCAGCCCTGGTCTAAATTAGTGCACTAAGTAGGGAATAGGGTGCCAGCCCTGGTTAAAAGTAGTGCACTGTATAAGGAATATGGTCCCATTTGGGATGCAGCCCAGGTTAATCACCTTTCAACCAGTGGCTCTGATAAGCCAGTTAACCCAATGGATCATGCTCTAACCTAAGACAACAGAACAATGACACACCTCAACTCCCCTCCCCTCTCAAGCCTTTCACCACCCTCCATCCTCACCCCCCACCCCCACCCCCAACTCTCTCTCTCTCTCTCTCTCTTTCTCTCTCTCTCTCTCTCTCTCTCTCTCTCTCTCTCTCTCTCTCTCTCTCTCTCTCTCTCTCTCTCTCTCTCTCTCTCTCTCTCTCTCTCTCTCTCTCTCTGTCTCTCTCTTTCTCTCCTCTCTCCTACTTCCCTCCTACCCTTCCCTCCTCTCATTCTTTCCTCACCCTTCCCATCTCATGTCTTTTCTAAGTCTTGTCATTAACCTAATGAGGATTGGCCAAAATTCCCTAGAGAGACAGATAGATAGTTGTATAGAGCTCTGGCTACATTAACAATAACCCCGAGTTAGATTACACAAGTGTGTGCGCGTGTGTGCGCGTGTGTGCGCGCGTGTGTGTGTGTGTGAAATCTTATCAGAGACAGACCCTCTTTAGTCAGCCATGCATGACGCTCGTTACCACGACAATATGGTTGTTGGGGTCCCAAAACAGAGCCTGACGATCCTTCCTCCTCCCTCCCTCCCTCCCTCCCTCCCTCCCTCCTCCTCCCTCCTCCCTCCCTCCCTCCCTCCTCCCTCCCTCTCTTCCTCCCTCCCTCCCTCCCTCCCTCCCTCCCTCTCTTCCTCCCTCCTCCCTCCCTCTCTTCCTCCCTCCCTCCCTCCCTCCCTAATAAGCATGTTGCTACCAGCCTAGGCCTCTGTAATTCGTCATTAGCTTAAGAAGCTTGTTACAATTGCCAGTGAAACAACATCCTATAAAAATATGATATAACACATCATAATGCCATACTATTCCCTGTTTAGTGCACTACTTTTTACCAGGGCCCATTAGGGGTAGGACTCTAAAGTAGTGTCACGACCATCGGAATGAGCGGACCAAAATGCAGCGCGTGTGCCATTCCACGTTTAGTAGGACGAAGTGGAACGTATAATCAAAATAAAGAAAACACCACGATCGATATAAACTGTGTGGAACACACACACTCAGAAAGAGTGAGGGACAGAGTGACTCAGAAAGAGAGAGGGACAGAGTGACTCAGAAAGAGAGGGGCAGAATGGCTCAGAAAAAGAGAGGGATAGAGTGACTCAGTAAGAGAGAGGGACAGAGTGACTCAGAAAGAGAGGGGCAGAATGGCTCAGAAAAAGAGAGGGACAGAGTGACTCAGAAAGAGAGAGGGACAGAGTGGCTCAGAAAGAGAGAGGGAGAGAGTGACTAAGAAAGAGAGAGGGACAGAGTGACTCAGAAAGAGAGAGGGACAGAGTGACTCAGAAAGAGAGAGAGACAGAGTGGCTCAGAAAGAGAGAGGGAGAGAGTGACTCAGAAAGAGAGAGGGACAGAGTTACTCAGTAAGAGAGAGGGATAGAGTGACTCAGAAAGAGAGAGGGAGAGAGTGACTCAGAATGAGAGAGGGACAGAGTGACTCAGAAAGAGAGAGGGACAGAGTGACTCAGTAAGAGAGAGTGATAGAGTGACTCAGAAAGAGAGAGGGACAGAGTGACTCAGAAAGAGGGAGGGACAGAGTGACTCAGAAAGAGAGAGGGACAGAGTGGCTCAGAAAGAGAGAGGGACAGAGTGGCTCAGAAAGAGAGAGGGACAGAGTGACTCAGAAAGAGAGAGGGACAGAGTGACTCAGAATGAGAGAGGGACAGAGTGACTCAGAAAGAGAGAGGGACAGAGTGACTCAGTAAGAGAGAGGGACAGAGTGACTCAGAAAGAGAGAGGTACAGAGTGGCTCAGAAAGAGAGAGGGAGAGAGTGACTCAGTAAGAGAGAGGGACAGAGTGACTCAGTAAGAGAGAGGGACAGAGTGACTCAGAAAGAGAGAGGTACAGAGTGGCTCAGAAAGAGAGAGGGAGAGAGTGACTCAGAAAGAGAGAGGTACAGAGTGACTCAGAAAGAGAGAGGGACAGAGTGATAAATCCGACCACAACTCTATCCTCCTGATTCCTGTTTACAAGCAAAAATTAAAGCAGGAAGCACCAGTGACTCGGTCTATAAAAAACTGGTCAGATGAAGCAGATGCTAAGCTACAGGACTGTTTTGCTATCACAGACTGGAATATGTTCCGGGACTTCTGATGGCATTGGCGAGTACACCATCAGTCACTGGCTTTATCAATAAGTGCATCGAGGACGTCGTCCCCACAGTGACTGTACGTACATACCCCAACCAGAAGCCATGGATTACAGGCAACATTCGCACTGAGCTAAAGGGTAGAGCTGCGGCTTTCAAGGTGCGGGACTCTAACCCGGAAGCTTACAAGAAATCCTGCTATGCCCTGCGACGAACCATCAAACAGGCAAAGCGTCAATACAGGGCTAAGATTGAGTTATTCTACAACGGCTCTGACACTTGTCTTATGTGGCAGGGCTTGCAAACTATTACAGACTATAAAGGGAAGCACAGCCGAGAGCTGCCCAGTGACACGAGCCTACCAGACAAGCTAAATCACTTCTATGCTCGCTTCGAGGCAAGCAACACTGAGGCATGCATGAGAGCATCAGCTGTTCCAGACGACTGTGTGATCACGCTCTCCGTAGCCGACATGAGTAAGACCTTTAAACAAGTCAACATACACAAAGCTGCGGGGCCAGACGGATTACCAGGGCGTGTGCTCCAGGCATGTGCTGACCAATTGGCAGGTGTCTTCACTGACATTTTCAACATGTCCCTGATTGAGTCTGTAATACCAACATGTTTCAAGCAGACCACCATAGTCCCTGTGCCCAAGAACACAAAGGCAACCTGCCTAAATGACTACAGACCGGTAGCACTCACGTCCGTAGCCATGAAGTGCTTTGAAAGGTTGGTAATGGCTCACATCAACAACATTATCCCAGAAACCCTAGACCCACTCCAATTTGCATACCGCCCCAACAGATCAACAGATGATCAATCTCTATTGCATTCCACACTGCCCTTTCCCACCTGGACTAAAGGAGCACCTATGTGAGAATGACTACAGCTCAGCGTTCAACACCATAGTGGCCTCAAAGCTCATCACTAAGCTAAGGACCCTGGGACTAAACACCTCCCTCTGCAACTGGATCCTGGACTTCCTGATGGGCAACCCCCAGGTGGTGAGGGTAGGTAGCAACACATCTTCCACGCTGATCCTCAACACTGGAGCTCCCCAGGGGTGTGTGCTCAGTCCCCTCTTGTACTCTGTTCACCCACGACTGCATGGCCAGGCACGACTCCAACACCATCATTAAGTTTGCAGATGACACAACAGCGGGAGGCCTGATCACCGACAACGACGAGACAGCCTATAGGGAGGAGGTCAGAGACCTGGCCGTGTGGAGCCAGGACAACAACCTCTCCCTCAACGTAACTAAAACTAAGGAGATGAATGTGGACTACAGGAAAAGGAGGACCAAGCACGCCCCCATTCTCATCGACGGGGCTGTAGTGGAGCAGGTTGAGAGCTTCAAGTTCCTTGGTGTCCACATCAACAACAAGCTAGAATGGTCCAAACACACCAAGACAGTTGTGAAGAGGGCACGACAAAACCTATTCCCCCTCAGGAGACTAAAAAGATTTGGCATGGGTCCTCAGATCCTCAAAATGTTCTACAGCTGCAACATCGAGAGCATCCTGACTGGTTGCATCACTGCCTGGTATGACAATTGCTCCGCCTCTGACTGCAAGGCACTACAGAGGGTAGTGTGTATGGCCCAGTACATCACTGGGGCTAAGCTGCCTGCCATCCAGGCGGTGTCAGAGGAAGGCCCTAAAAATGGTCAAAGACCCCAGCCACCCCAGTCATAGACTGTTCTCTCTACTACCGCATGGCAAGCGGTACCGGAGTGCCAAGTCTAGGACAAAAAGGCTTCTCAACAGTTTTTACCCCCAAGCCATAAGACCATTTGATTTGATTTGATTTGATCTATCTCATACTGAATTGAATTCCCCTGCTCTATCTATGGATACATGCATTCAGTCATACTGCCTTCCTAGAAGTCCTTTCTGCTGACGTCAAAGTGACGGGCGTTGTACAAAACAAGTCCAAATCCAGACTCACGGTGGAGAAGAAACGTTAGTGGGAGTGACATTTGACCAGAGCTATGTAGCCAGGTAACTATTCAGGATGACTGACACTAATAATGAGTTAAGAGAATGGAACAGCTGTTGTGATGACAGAGAGACAGAGACAGAGAGATGGAAAGGTATAAAGAAAAGGGTAAGGGAGAAAGAAATGGACAGAGAAGGGTAACAGACAGAATGAAAGACAGAGAGAGAGAGAGAGAGAGAGAGAGAGAGATGTCCAGGGTAGAGAGGTAGAAAGTGTGATGTCCAGGGTACAGAGTGTGATGTCCAGGGTAGAGATGTAGAGAGGAGAGAGAGAGAGAGAGAGAGAGAGAGAGAGAGAGAGAGAGAGAGAGAGAGACAGAGAGAGAGTCATGTCCAGGGTAGAGAGTGATGTCCAGGGTAGAGAGTGATGTCCAGGGTAGAGAGGGATGTCCAGGGTAGAGAGTGATGTCCAGGGTAGAGAGTGATGTCCAGGGTAGAGTGTGATGTCCAGGGTAGAGTGTGATGTCCAGGGTAGAGAGTGTGATGTCCAGGGTAGAGAGTGTGATGTCCAGGGTAGAGTGTGATGTCCAGGGTAGAGTGTGATGTCCAGGGTAGAGAGTGTGATGTCCAGGGTAGAGAGTGTGATGTCCAGGGTAGAGTGTGATGTCCAGGGTAGAGTGTGATGTCCAGGGTAGAGTGTGATGTCCAGGGTAGAGTGTGATGTCCAGGGTAGAGAGTGTGATGTCCAGGGTAGAGAGTGATGTCCAGGGTAGAGTGTGATGTCCAGGGTAGAGAGTGATGTCCAGGGTAGAGAGTGTGATGTCCAGGGTAGAGAGTGTGATGTCCAGGGTAGAGAGTGTGATGTCCAGGGTAGAGTGTGATGTCCAGGGTAGAGTGTGATGTCCAGGGTAGAGTGTGATGTCCAGGGTAGAGTGTGATGTCCAGGGTAGAGAGTGTGATGTCCAGGGTAGAGTGTGATGTCCAGGGTAGAGTGTGATGTCCAGGGTAGAGTGTGATGTCCAGGGTAGAGAGTGTGATGTCCAGGGTAGAGTGTGATGTCCAGGGTAGAGTGTGATGTCCAGGGTAGAGTGTGATGTCCAGGGTAGAGTGTGATGTCCAGGGTAGAGTGTGATGTCCAGGGTAGAGAGTGTGATGTCCAGGGTAGAGTGTGATGCCCAGGGTAGAGAGTGTGATGTCCAGGGTAGAGTGTGATGTCCAGGGTAGAGAGTGTGATGTCCAGGGTAGAGAGTGTGATGTCCAGGGTAGAGTGTGTGATGTCCAGGGTAGAGTGTGATGTCCAGGGTAGAGAGTGTGATGTCCAGGGTAGAGTGTGATGTCCAGGGTAGAGTGTGATGTCCAGGGTAGAG